>KK119822.1:129019-178553 GCA_000611955.2 Stegodyphus mimosarum
TCTACATTTGATGATATTGGTTACTTTTCTCTATTGACTTATTTTCAAAATCTTTCTCTACTTCTTAAGCTTGTAAAGATAGATCAATTTGTAGAGTTATAATTCCATTTTTCTTGTTTTCAGTATTAAACGTATCAAACACGTTTGCAGCAATATGTTTTAAATTTAAATATTTTCTAAAAGAAAAGTAGATATTGCACAGAACTTGTTAATCCTAAAATAATCATGAAATCTAATATTAGGGTCTTCAACCAACCATTCTGAATTTTTCTAACATATTTTTCAAAGTTATATATGCAGTTTTGATGTTTTTGTGGGTAATCGGACATATTTCGAAAGAGTCTTATTTATTTATTTTTTGAAGATCTTCTATTAACATAATAAATTTTGTTTTGCTTGCTTGAAAGCCAATGGTCATTTCAAATATTATCTTGTTATTTCCATGTAAATCGTTTATGTTAGTTTATAGATCACGAAATAATTGCAGAAATTTATTTCTATTTATCCAACTTAAATCTGTATATAATTATACTTCTTATTATCCTTCGTCAAACTGCTAGTGGAAGAGACGCTGTCCTCGAACGGGATTAACAATTTTGAACGCTAAGTATATTAGTCCTTTTGTAATATTTAATCTTTTGCTAGTTGTCACTTGTTGGTGAATTGTGTAGTAGTAGCTCAAAACACTTTTTAATTCGATATTATTTTGGCATTAAATTATAAATCCATTTTTGCAGTCTATCATTATTTCTGCTCGATCTGTTGGTACTGAACCCAATTTAAAAAAGGTAGTTTCAAATTAGAGGGCTACATTTTAAACTAGTTGAATACACCTTTGCTTTTGGTCCTTTCTTTCAAAGGAATCATACACAAATATTCTTTCCCTAAAAAAAAAAATAAGGAAGTAAAAATGGGCGATTATTGCTTCCCATTATAAGGGCTTTATAGTGAAAATGTCCAACTTCAATTAATTTAATATTCTAGAAATTCAATATTAATACATATTGATTCGATTGGTACGACTATTATTCAAATCTAATTGTAAGGAGATTTGACATAATGAATACTTCTATCAGAAATAATTAGTTTTGTATTATATTTCAGCTGTCATCCTTGACCTATCTGTCTATCAACAATTTCCGATCTCAACCAAAAAATTGGGAAGCATTCGATGTAGCATCTTGTTACAAGAAAGATCATAAGAAAGGTTTTGCTCTAAAAATTAAAGGTAATTCGTTCAATGAGTGAATTTATTTTCTATAATTTAAGATATTCTTCAATGCATAATTTACTTTTTTTTAACTTAAAACAAATTAAAAATTTTAATTAACTTTGATGATACCAGACTAGCTTGTCATTATAATGCCAAACTGTTGTTCCTGGGTCAGTTAAACGCAACTATCATTGTAACAAGTAATAATTTTATACATTGTTTAAAATTATAATTTTATATATTAAGGCAAATTTTACGTATTAGTAAACAGTTAAATTTTTTAATTATACTCGTACTATGCGTATAACGGTAATTTTGAAACAGTTTCAAAATAATCACTTTGCACAAATCTTCAAGCAATAAACAAAAGAGTAAATTGCGGACTGAAATTAAGCAAAAAAAATACTTTTTACTAAAACAAATGTCAGTGTGTTTTCATTACTAATTATCAACAGGAAGCTATAATCCGTGTTCCCATTTGGCGAAGAGATGTTTTAACCATAATTAGAAATCAAACTTCACAAATAACTTAATATTTATGAGTTATAGATTTGAGAATAAAATAAGCTATAAGGTATTTCTCCCGCCTTCTTCGCATGCCTTCGTGGTGTAGTGGTCTGCATGCTCGTCGCGTAACCGAGAGGTCCGTGGTTCGATTCCCGGCGAAGGCGTTGCACAATTTTCATGTCTCTTGCTTCGTAATAACCTAATGTCTCTACAAAGCTTGCTATAGAATACAATAAATTATAAAATGCAGTTGAACTTTCAAATTCACAGCTAAATATGTAATTTAGGTGTAAATAACATTAGAATTATAAATGCTTTATGTATCTTAGAATAAAATGAGTAACTGTTTACTTTTAAAACTTTAAAAAGCAAGAAAAGAATTATTTTTTGTTTAGGGAAATAAAATTACTTGCTTTAAGCAAGAGAGCAATTTTTGATAAACTATATCACTTACATGTGGAAATGTTTCATGTGTAATTACGTTTTTTACCTTTCTGTTATTATTATGTAAAAATTTGTTTCTCATTATTATTGAAATTTATTTGCTGTTATTAAATAATTTACTGAATTAAAGTTATTTGATTTTTTTCTCAATTCGATCTTCTGTTAAATTCTATTAAACAATAATTGTACTTCATTTCAAAATAAAATATTAATAAAAACTCCAGACGTGACGTTAGCGAAAAAATATATGTATTCCAAATTTTGAGCTCATGTTTCAGTTCAAACATTACTTGAAGAGGGTACCTATAGCACGAAACCATACCTAAACCCTGTCTGGAAAAATGGAAAGGAAAAAGCTGATAAATTAAAAATACATATTTTTATACCTAATATTCCAAAATCTGAATAATTCTGGTAAAAGTGCTGAATAATATTTTAAATTTGATAAATGTTTTAGTTAATACTGGAATGGTATTGCAATTATGCAATACTGAATGCAATTAGGAGGTAAAACAAAATTAAGGCACTAAATAAAGAAATATAATAATATGGAACGTAACTTTTGAAATTAATTTTAATATTTTATATGAACATGTGAACATTTATGTGAAACTTTCTCTCTCTCTCTCTGTATATATATGTATAAATCAGATACTGCTATTTAGGAAAGCAGTTTAAGAATACTGTAAAAGAATTTTTTATAGAGAAGTATGTGATGTCTTTAGGTCCCGCTGTTGTGAAAGGGGGTCACTCCTATGAGGAAGTATTAGAACTTCTGTATATGAAGTTAGTCAATGTTTCTGGAGTTTGTGTCATCAGAATCAGTGAACTTACCGTAAGTAAATCTTTTCTTGTTCATTATTTATGAATTTTCCCCACAAGACATCAGAAATATTGCAATAGATCTAAACCTAAGACGAAGCATTTTCCACGCTGTTTTGAATATCAAACTCGTCTTTTATGAATAGAATAGCAAGGTTAAGGTTTGGTAAAATATTTAACCATTTACACCTAAATTTCTTCATTTAATGGAAAAATTAGTATTTATTTAATTTTACTCTAAGATGTTTTAGTTATATTACATAACTGCCACACTCCTCCAAATTATCAGATTCAAAAGTCTTCTTTAAAACTATTGCGAGGCTTAGCCATACGGTGCTGATGCGCTTCATGTAAATTAAATAGTACAATTCGATCCTGTTACATTTAGAACTATTTTAATCTCCAAGAATGCAGCGTTGTCTGATATAGGAGGCCACTTTGTATTTAGGCTAATTTGGCTAAGTATGTTAGCATTAGTTGTCTAAAACAGTTTATTGTTGTGGAAGATTTATCTTCTGTGAGTAAAACTTTAAATTATATTAATTTCATTTTATATTAAATGAAAGCTAATTAAAAATAATGCAATAGGCATAATATTTGTAAATTATGCAATTTATTTATACGCATAGAACATAATTTACTGATATCTGACCGATTTTAGTCATTGCAGAAATAGTTTAAGTAATTTCGAAATCTCCTGCAAGTTGAGATTTGTGGATCCCCGACGAGGTTCCCTTTAAAACTTTATTTTCTAGGAAAGGTTTCTGTATACCGTTACATAAGTTATTATCACTAATCATTTTATTTCAAAATCAGAAATTGTACGCAGTTAGCGTAATATATTTCGTACATTACATGGAATTAACTGTATAGTTGCTTCTCTCTTATCTGTTTTATTCATGTTTACATTTTCACTTAATGAATGTTTTATCCCAATGACTCGTATTTAAAAGCTCTGTTTCACTATCTTCTGTTCAGTCCATGTTTTCTAAAATTGAAAATTGTTTTCCAGATACGATTTTTCAAAATTTCGTTCGCTTTATTTCATGTTTTATTATATTTTTTACTCAAAATCATACTGTTATCTTGTGTTTCCTTTGAACAGTTACTTAATTTTCTTTCCTAGCGTGATGTTTTCTTCAAATTTATCTTTCTCTTTACTCTTTGATTGATAACGCGCACAGAATTCACATACAAAAAAGGCATTTTGCCAAGAAAAATTATGGTCACTCGAAATTCAGAATGAATAGCTATATTTAGATGTTTGCATAAATAATGATTTATAGTTTTTCCAGTCCGGAATCCAATTGATATATTGGAAAAAGATTCTACATATTAAAATATATTTTCGTAGATGCAGCATTCGCACAAACACAGTTGTAAAATCTTTCTAGGGAAGAAATTTCTAAACTCTATATTTACGGTAAATTTAACCTGAGAACATTGTACTAGAAAGAATTTCGTCTGCCAAAGAATATAATGCCATTATTTCCTCTAAGTGGTATCTTACGCAATGAAATATAAATATTTTCAGGAAAAACCATTTGAGCAGAAATGGAAGCTTAAGGAGAAAATCTGACATCTAAATTTCTGTTTAAAACTGTAAAGGTTTATACGTTTTTAATATATTTCGACACATTCAACTTCTCCTTTTTCTACGTTCTTCAATTTTTGATAATTAAAATAATACTATAGCTGACTGCGTTTTCTTTCTTTCATTTCTGCAGAATTATTTTTAATTCTTGGACATCCACGCTCTTTTCGGCCATCTGAATTTCGGGCCCTAATAGTAACAGGACTCTATAAAATTAGATGTATGGAAGATTGAAATTAATATCCATTTCATGTTCAATTCTTTTAACTTATAAACAAGTACTAATATAACATTCGATGGATGAAATGTTAACGAACTGTTCTGAAAATTCTTAGTTACATACTGGTTTTGATTTCTGGGGAAAATTTGAATACACGGATGTTTGTTCTCTACGATTCTTCTAAAAATGTTTTTACATAGATTACTCTTTTGAAAATTGGCATTGATCTGATACTAACACGTGACTTGCTACGCCTCTGACTCCGCGATGTACTTGATGGAAATTACATCACCGTTAGCCTGACAAAAGGGGAGGGTCTGCTTACATGCACAGGATAGTTAAAGGAATGTGGATGTTTTTAGATACATATTTTTTTCTGCTGTATTCATTCTGTATGTATCCTTTCACGTTCTTCCATATGATTTATTAGAAAAGTTTCAGCTTTAGTTTTTATATCTCAGGAATTTATACTACTGATGTCTGGTTATTCGGAAAAACTCTGAGAATGAAACATTTTTATATACTGTGGATACTACACTGCTGGTTTTCTAAATGATTAAAAAAATTAGTTGCTTATTAAATTTTCTGTCTATATGAAGTAAACCAACACATACATTTTTATACCTAGGGTGTATTTGACGGAGTAAATATCACAGAATTTAGAGGATGGTTATTAGACAAGTCTGCAACAAAAAGTAAGTTCTTTTCTGCCAAATGTAAATATTTCAGCGTTTCTCAGTCTCTGGTTCTCGAAGCCTGCTCTTGTGGTCTGCCTAGATTTCTTACTGCGAATATCACATAACATAAAGGAGAGGATTCAACAAATATTTGCGATATATTTGGTGCATTTTTTCCTATAAACCAGGATTTGACTTATGACCACTGACTAATGATTTTTACTCGTTTATATGCTCTTAATATTTAGAATGCACGTATTACTGAAGAATTCAGTATATTTTATTAAAAATAGTTTAATGAATTTAACTTAAGCTTTTTGCAAAAACAAATTGAAAAGAGGCTTTGAACATTGAAAATTGAAAATATGCTTGCGATAAACGAAGCGTTGATTAATTATCTCTAGGGTTTGATTAACTCTGTGTTTAAGCTTATCGGTTAATCATGAAAATTATTACTTTAAATTGGGGAACCGTGATCTCTTCAATATTACTTTAAATTGGAGAGGTGTGACTCACATATTTAGGAAAAATATTTCTTTATTTATATTTAATGTTTAATTTTTTTTATATTTAATGTTTTTCCCTTTGAAAACGCAAGAAAACCAGTTTTGAACAACAGTGATATAATACAACCGAGTTACAAGTTTTTTTGAATAGCAAATTGCTAAGTAGCGAATCTCATTTATACAGGGTGTCTCAGTACCACGTTTCAGAACATCTAGGAGAGGTAGGGTGCACTCCCAACGACTCGGAATCATATAGCAATGCAGAATCTGAAATGCTTTTATGACACGGTGGATGGCATAGTGCGAAAGTTCCGAGAGTTCTTGCAAAGAATCGTCATTTAGCCCAAGGACACAGAGTTAGTAGGATGAATAGTTATACGAACGCGGAGTTAGTCGAAATGCATTTGGCATATGGGGCTGCAGATTATAGTGGGCCAACCACAGAGCCCTTGTACGCGGAACGATATCCTATGAAGCGTACACCCAGCCATAGTTTCTTTGCAAGGCTACATCAAATGTTAGCTGAAATAGGTTCCTTTCAAAGAACTGCCATGAATCGGCACGCTATTCACGGACTCCAGACATAGAAGAGAATGTACTATATCAGATATAGGGGACTCTAAGTTTGAGTACTCGAAGTGTAGCGCATGCAGTTGGGGTTTCCCGTTCCAGCATCTGGAGAAATTCTCATAGAATACGAAATGCATCCGTATCACATGCGGCATTTCCAGGCACTTCAACCGGGCGACTGTGCACCTCGTATTGTTTCTTCACAATGCTGTCTTAAAACGTGTGCTACAGATCACCGTTTCCCTGGTAATGTGTTGTTCACCAATCAGGTATCCTTCACAAGGAAAGGAGTGTTCAGCTCACATAAAGCCCATTTCTGGAATTTAGAGAACAATCATGCAACACGATGTCGGGCAGCGCGAAGTCGGTTTTCCTTTAATGTTTGGGTCGGTACTGTGGGGGTCACCTCATCAGACCTTACGCGTTGCTCTTAGTCTAACAGGTTATAACTACTTGATCTTTTTGCGGCAAGTCATGCCACAACTTTTAAATGACGAACAGATTTCTGCGTCGATACGACAGACAGTATCGTTCCAACACGATGGGGCCATTTCAGCCCACTTAAGCCATAACTTACGTACCCACCTAGACATCAGATTTGACCACCAGTGGATCGGATGTGATGGTCCGGTGCGTTAGCCTTCTCGATAACCATACCATGAAGACACTGGTTTATGACACCCCGTTGACAATGTCGAGGTTGCAAGAATAGCAGTAGCTGCCGGAGAAATTCGAGATATGCCTGGAATACTCCGGAATATTCAGAATTCCATACGCCGTAGATGTGAGACGTGCATTGAAGTTGGTGGACGAAACTTCAAATACTATCTTTGACTCATGTTACTTTTGTTCATGCAAATTTATTATTAAAACGAATATTAACTTACCTTGCGTCTTTTAATTTCTGATGTTTCTGTGTACAGCAGAGAGTCAGGAAAGCATTTTTGACCTTGCACTGCTATATGATTCCGAATCACCGGGGTGCACCCTGATTCTGCTAGAAGTTCTGAACCTTGGTACTGAGACAACCTGTAGGTATGAAAATAGCCTTAAAGTTGAAAAGAATCCGAACACTTTTGTTATCGACAGAAGGAAAAAAATGAGATGATAACAAGGTTATTTTATTACGGTTTTTTATTTAGCAACGTATCGTAAATTTGGACGGGTAAGTAAACAATCGAAGAAACATTTATGTCAAAAATCACATTTATTCTTTTGCTTTTACTATAAGGATCACAGTTTTGTTTTATGCAAGTAAAAAGAACACTTTTTTTTGTTTGTTTTAACATGCTTAAAATGACTCACGATTATACGCTTATGTAAGTAAATACTTATTTCATCGTTTTTGGTTAGTTTAAATAACGGATGGGCAAACTACCACCAACGGGCCTGCTCCGGCCCGACGGAAATTGAAAACATACATTATATTTATATGCTATATTTACGATATTACTATGCAATATGTTACATTATGTATTAAATACTGCTATATACAATATATAATATATATGTTGTATAGTACCAAAACAGAAAGGAATGTCACCTGACCGACGCGGAAAACGAAAGAGTTCATGTAAAAGAGGTCTGTTATCTCATTTCATTGACGTTTACACTACACATTTTAAGCTGCTCCTTGTGCCTTTCTGTTGTAGTATGAGCACAGACAAGTACAACAAGAATTAAAGCTGCCCTTGAAAATTTCCCGGAAAGCGATATTTATTGACAATCTGATAATCTTCCTAAATGAATAAAAGTGCTCTTCCTCGCATGAATGTGGAAATCTTAGTGATTTTAAGATGGTCTGTGTAAGTCTGCTTTAGCACAGCATGTGTTTTCGAGCGAGTCTGGCAGATGAAAGACGATATTGTGTCATTCTTTCATCAGAAATAATGTTCTGCTGAGTGTGAAATGTTGGAAGATACAGCATGTTTTTCTGATTTGGCAATTTTCACAGGTATTCTTTGTTACATGAACGTATGAAATGTCAAGACGAAGGGAAAGATTTATTATCGATGATATCTGAGTCCATCTCAAATGTTCTAAAATAAAACTTGATGTGTTTGCTGGGCAGGTAGCTGAGTAAGATTTGCGTCATTTCTCGAAGTTAAATTCAAACTCTTCAATAAATGAAAACAAGTTTAAGAGTTAGGAAAATGAATACGAAGTGAAAATGATCAGAGAAAAGTGAATTTTGAATCTGAGCCCAGATATCAAGATTTGAATAGCATGGAGAATTTCACCATACTTTTCAACGTAAATTGTGATTGAGGGGAGATTTGCAATTTGAATTAATGGAGTTGCATCTAACAACCGTCTAAAGTAGTTATTTCTCAGTGTTCCAAAATTAGAATTACATAAATCATTACCGAAAGCAAGTCTCATAAATTTAATTTCCTGCCCAGAAAATTAGTGCTATGTTTGCTTCATCTTATATATGTGAACAATTGTTTTGCACAGTGAGCCTTAGGAAGAATTCTGTTAGAAAAAAACTGTCATGTAAAAATTTAGGATCACGTCTCATAATTAGTATGTCGCAGTATGAACTTGAATTTAAGGAACTTTTAATAATGCAGTTGCAATTTTATTCATCCCATTCATATTTTTATACTCTGTTATAAAGTTTAAAAATATATTTTAATAGCCCTTCTAATTTGTTTTCTTTTGTTTTTTAACCCGTTTGCAAAGTTTGCTCATCACTGGTTTAAATAGGTATGGGCTGCTTATATTTGGCCGTGTATTGTATTTTTGATTTAAGAAATTTTTTTTTCAACGATGTAATTTTTGTTTAAAGAAGATATATTAAATTTAAAAATAAACTTTTTTCCTTTGGATTCGATGAATATGTCCTCGAAATTTGAGAATGGTTACATTTAATTCAGCTATTTAAAGTTATCCTGCCTCTTCTTTAATAGATTAAAAGTTCTGAATTGTGCAGAAAGATTTTTTGATTGTGAAAGTCATGTTGTAATAAGATATGATATGAGAAAACTACCATTAGGAACCATGAGTAAATATTTGATTCTGTAGTAGTATGAATAATTAATTGACTTCTTACATGAGCTCTGAGATTTTGGATAAAATTTCTCATTCCTGTCAAATAAACGTAAGAATTGATGAACTATCAATATTTCAATGAATTTTATCATATTTAATAAATATATCTTAAGGTGTTATACATAAATATAAAGATACGCAATATTTCGTAAGCATTTATGAGAATATATCAGTTTCTTTCCTGTCTAGTATAATAGTAGTCAATTTGTATAGGAAAGTCGCGTACTAGGTTTGCTGAAGCCTGCAACTTACACGCATTCGTGTATGAAGTATATTTCACCAAATTTGAGTGAACCGCAAGTTTTACATCAGATTATCTTTAGGTTATTAATTTTTCACATCTCTATATTTCCGTTCATCATTTCAGTTGCCAAAGAGCTACATTGGGAACCAGATATTGATGAAGCTTACCAACGAATCAAAGATGCTATTTCGGCGGGGAAATTGACTATAACTGTGCATACAGGTGGAAAGGTATGTCGTTTGGATGTAACTTCTTTAAGCTTTCCAAAATGTTTAATATCTTTCTAAAGTAATTTTTAATTTTAAAATGAACAAAATATGTTTAAATATAATGACATTTAATGATAAAATTATTGATTGCATTTAATTAAGAAAAAATGTTTTATTAAACTTTATTCAAAATGTTGAAAACTATTCTTTAGTCTAGTTCTTGTGTTGTATTTTTTTTTTCAGTATGTGGTAACATCGATAGAAGATTTAGACTCAAGTAAAAGTAAGTAGATTTTTTAGAAATTATGTTATAATGCTTGAAATATCCTAAACATTTAATAAGAGTATTTACACTATCCATGAAGTACACAAGTATTAACGGCGAAGTGTTACTGGAAATATACAAAACATTTCATTAAAACGCTTCTTAAAAATTCATGTCTGTCGTTATTGAGGATATAGCTTCAAGTTTTTTATATTGCAGTTATCTTGATATATGTGTCAATACAATCAATAAAATTTACAAGATGCCCAACAAAATATCGTTTCAAATATTGTTCTTTTTCTCTAGTCAAATACTTTCACTATTGAGATTAAAGGCAGAGACATGTTTCATTGTGAAATTACATGAATATGAGAGTTTTGTGTGCTGTAGCAAAAAAAGAAAAAAGAAAAGAGGATACACAAATTAGCACATATATTAACAAACAAAAACATACTGCTGATGCAGTTTTATTGGAACGTGGGTCTAGTTTTATCAAAGCGTCATGTACGTCATTTACGTACATAATATACATTTGGCGTCAAATTAATCAGTTATCTACTTTTCAATTTGCATTTCCTAAGAGTCATCGCAAATGTTCCTTCGCTTTAAATTCATTGTTGGTGCTCTTTCTATTCCGCTTTTCCATGGATATTTGTAAAAATTTCTTCCGGATCTAATTTTGATCACAAAAGGTCAAGAACTTTAAACTTCCGCATTCTTCTTCCTTTCCAAACTGATAATTTTAATTACGACACTTTGATGAAGTTGCAATCATTTTTCAGAGAAGCTGTGCTCGAGAATAATTTTTTATTCATCAATTCTCTATAGTCCTAAATTTCTTTCTCTGGAGTCCTTAATATCATGGGTATTAAATTTATCAAGGAAAGAAGATATTAATCACTGGACAGCAGCAACGGAAATAAAGAAATTTCCCAGCTTTGAATTTACGCTTATAGTTTCGTGAAAACCCTACGGAAGATTCATAGTAATATTTCAAAAGCAAAACATTTTACCCAATACACAGCAGTAGCGTAGCACAAATAACTACCATAACTTAACCACCGCCATATGTTGTATAGTTTAACATCTTAACAAATGAAATTTGATTTTTATCAGCATCAATACAAAACTTTAAATCTGCAAAACCGTGCATAACAACTACCACCGTATGTTGAATATGTTAATATTCTAGTATTATAATTGAACCTTAACATCATTCGCATCTCTTCAAAACAATAAATATGAAAAATTGTTATTAAAAACGTACCTGTAGAGGCTTACCACATATTTGAGGTTTAAATAAATTATATCTTCTTCTCAATAACTCTTACACATCCACGGAAAATGGATGCTAGAGTATACAGCAAAATGTACAGATTCGTATTTAGGCGTAATACCCATGATTTATATACCAATCAAAATTTCGTAATGCAGTCATTACCTTTATCTGAGATCAAGATTTCCATTTAAATGTTTTTGATACTACACTTGTGGGCAAAATTAAGAGAATTTGTAAATTATGTCTATTTTTACCAAAGTATTGAACCAAAGATGCTAATTATGCCGCTTAAGAATTATGCAAAAAATCAGAATCGAATACGTAAGCGTACATATGCATGTGGAGCTGTGGTTCTGGAGAGATGTAAGCACGCGAGGGTTTTCGGCGTTTTATGTAATCGCACTCCTTCCCGACATTCGCCGTTTATCTCACAAGAATTAGCTAAATTTTATAAGGTGTCAGGTACAATGAGTAGCCACAAACGTATGGATGACAGAATGGCGTGAAATAATGTCGTAGACTGGAGACAGACCAATCACAAGTGAAGGTGGTTACGGAGCTCAATGTAAAGCCCAGTGTCGCCTGAAATTTGTGGAAACAGTTTCAGAATACTGGATCCATATCGAGACCTGCGCAAGGTCAATCAAGATCCACAATGATGAACGAGGATCGTTATTTGGCATTTCAGCGTGGTGACACAAGACGGCAAAGCTTCACAGCTCTCATGTGAGATGTATGCTGCCACTGGAGGTCAAGTCTCACAGACTACAGTTACCCGAAAGTTTCATGAGATAATAAAGACCCTCTGACTTTGTCTCACTCACCACAGCGCACAAGAGAACATGTTTAACATGTGCCTTGGACAAGACTTCAGTGGAGCATTGTGTTTTTACAGGTGAGTCGAAATTCAGCCTGGATACTGATTACTGGCGTACCTACATCTGGAAAGAGCATAACACACACGATACCATCCCTTCCTCGTCAAGGAAAAGGATCATTATAGTGGTGGAGATATAATGGTTCGAGAAGGCATTATGTTGGACAGCCGACCACCCTTGCATGTGTTTGACAAAGGCTCCATGTCTGCTGTGAGGTATAGATGCCCTATGTTCGCTTTTTCAGGGGAGCGGTTAGTCCTGGGTTCTTGTTAATGAACGACAACGCTTGTCCCCCATAGAGCTCAGCTGGTCGACGATTACCTGGAAAGTGATAATATTTGGCATATGAATTGGTTAGCCAGATTTTCTGACCTTAACCCTAGAGAATACGTCTTGGACCTTCTTACCAAATTCATCTCGCCATCCCCTCCGAAAATCAGCCCGGAGTTGAAAAAACTGCCTTACTGCAGGAGTGGGAACGTCTGCCACACGGACTCCTCATCTGCCCCCTGTCCAGTGTGCTGTCACTCTGTGTTGCCTGTTTGGCTGTTAGAGGGTACCGTAACTCATATTAAATTCATTTTCACTTCAATATGACAAAGTAGATTTTGGATGTCCCTGCACTACGATGAGCCCACCCATAAGCTTTACTATAATTTTTTGCGAACATAAAATGACTTTTGAATGGTATATCTCTTTCTCTGTTACAATTGTACATTCATACTAAATTTCATTAAAATCTGTTCATTAGTTTTTAAGAAATTCTACAGGATATGCAAATTCTCCTAATTTGCACAAGTTTAGAATACAGGTTTGGATTTTCAAATAAGGTAATTGTGGCGTATATTTTTTCAGTAAATTCTTTAAAGGTTTTATTTTTAAAGTAATTCAAGTAGGAAAACAACCTGGCATTTACAAGAGAAATTAAAATATAACAGGAAGGACCTAAAATAAGCAGACGTATTTAATAATCGCAGAAAAACCTGATGTTTGCGAAATCCACATAAATTCATAAAATTAACCCGTAAACTTTTCAATTGCGAAAACTTTTCAACTGCGGAAAAAAAGGGGGGAGGAGAAAAAGAAAATCTACGCAAAAAAGAAGGTTCTGGCTTCACAGAAATGCAAAAGTGCAAAAGCGTAATAGTTGTAATAGATCACAACACCTTTCTATTATACAATGTGTACAGTCGGTCATGATATTGTACAGTTACTCTTGCAACTGGAAACTAAAATTAAGTCCTGCAGACCGTACTAGACAAGATAGCGAGTTATCGCTCCGTCTTAAATAGTAACGAGTACCGAAAATGGTTTAAAATAACCTTTTTATTTAATGCAAACTGAACATAAAGGCACAACTTGTGCTACAGAAAAACCACCACTCCTGGCTATTTAAATTAATCAATATCTTGCAATTAAATTCAAACGTTGATAGATAGTCTAAAGCTACACATGAAATAGCATAAGAAATAAGCTGGCTCAAAATATTTTACCAGTGCATAAGCTTAAAGCATCGGCCAGTGAGAATGCCAAAGCCAGAATATATCTTTTAAACACAGCTGACGAAATTACTAACAAGAGATACGACTGCCAAAGGCTCTCTCAACTAAAACTCAAAGCCCTCAGCTTAAATACACTCAAAGCTAATTTGCATTCTGGTGAGGAATATGGAACGGAAAAGTTACAGTAAAGATCTAAATCATAATGACTGATTAATTAACTTATGATACCTTACACAAATCATCATGCTTTTTAGTTTTGCATCATATATTCTGTTTACTTGATGATATCTATACTCATAAAAACTTCATAGGAAATGAAGCATTATTAAGAGCCTTTCGACTCACATAAAATTCAAACACACTCATGCACTCGCGATTCAACATTTTATGGAAACAATAATAGTTTACTACGTTTTCAATGATACTGAACAGATTCTGTATTAGGATTCTCACCTGTTCATAAGAATTTCCTCTCCTTTGAATGTTCCTTGGTTAAAGTTAAGCACTAAACAATTCGGTTTATTTATATTGGGATACTACATAAATACTGGACTCTAGGAAATTCTACATATTAAAAATAAAAAAAATATTACAATTATACCCCAAACAGTGAGCCATTTATTTGAAATTTTCGTATTTTGCAAATTTACGTACTTATAAAAATTTTATATTTTGATAAGTCTTCCTCTAACACAGTGGTTCTCAACCGCCGTTCCGCGGAACACTGGTGTTCCGCGAAGCTGTCCCAGGTGTTCCGCGAAAATTTTGAATATAATATGATAAGAAACAGTAAATTTTTTTATTACTATAAAATAAATACTACATAGTTTTGTTAATTATTTGAAATTTAGCAAAAATATTCAATATTATTCTAAATTTTCGCGGAACAGTCAATAATATTAACAGTGTAATTATCGAACGACGCAGTTACGTCGTTTGGAGTTACTCCGGGGAATACCACTAAATTTCTAGTGTACTCGATAACGCAGGGAGCGCTACGTAGTGTTGATTTCGTGCTGTTTCTCTTTCTTCGTACGTAAATAACAAAAGCGCAATTTCGATCTGCGGTTCAGCCATAATTTAATATAAATATCTAGTTTTCGTGAGTGTGTTTTTTATTGTATATATATATTTTATATTGTTGGAAATTGGTAAGATGAAATGCAAGTTGTGTAGTTTTAACAGTATTCTAATCTTTTTTAGTTGCTTATTTATACAAGACTTTTAAATCTGAAATATGGACAAATTTTTGAAAAGAAAGACTGAAAGTGAGGTTAATGTTGGGGCGAGTACAAGCAGGTCTTCTTCAATTGAAGGAGATATGCAAGGCAACAAAAATGCCGAAAATAAACGTAAAAAGATATCCGAATCAGTTCGGCATTATTCGGAAGAATATCTGAAGTTTGGTTTTACATGGAGCGGTAGTCAAGATGTTCCTATTCCGAGATGTATTGTATGTGGTGAAAAATTGGCTAACAGTGCAATGGTCCCAGCTAAGTTACAGCGACACCTTTCAACAAAACATTCTTGTCTAACTTCGAAAGGTAAAGATTATTTCGAAAGATTGCTGAAAAATCAAGAAGTGCAAGCAACATGCTTTCGAAAGAGCGTTACAATTTCGGATAAAGCGCAAATCGCTTCTTATAAAGTGGCAGAACTAATTGCATTGAAGCAAAAGCCGCATGATATCGCAGAATCGCTAATTTTGCCCGCATGTTTAGAAATTGTTAAGATTATGTTTGGCAATGAAGCGCAGCGAGACGTCCTAAAAATTCCCGTTTCGGACGATACGATAAAAAGAAGAATTATAGATATGTCAGGTTTTATAGAGAACGCAGTGACGGCGAAATTAGGTACAAAAAATTTTGCGCTGCAAATTGACGAATCCACTGACATAAGTGGCAAAGCCCAATTAATCGGATTTATTCGCTTTGTTGACGACACTGAAATAATAAATCAGTTTTTATTCTGCAAGGAACTTATTGGTCACGCAACTGGAGAAGACATATTTAATTCAGTATCATCTTATTTGGAAGAATGGAAATTATCCTGGGAAAATTGCGCAGGATTCTGTACTGATGGAGCTCCAGCCATGCGTGGCAGTATTAAGGGATTTTGTAGTCGAGTTAAAGCAATAAATTCAAATATAGTCTCTACTCACTGCTTTCTGCACAGGGAATCTTTGATTTCGAAGAGTCTACCAGCAAACTTAAAGTCTGTTTTGGAACAAGTCGTACATATGGTGAATTATATTAAATCGAGACCATTAAAAACCCGTATGTTCAAACAACTTTGTAACACCATGGAATCCAAATATGAATGTTTGCTTTTGCACTCTGAAGTGAGGTGGCTCTCAAGAGGAAAAGTGCTAACCCGAGTTCATGAGTTGAAACAGGAATTGCTAGTTTTTTTTAGACAAGAGGGTAATGATGTATACGTAAAATATTTGGAAAATGATGCATGGTGTACTAAGCTAGCATATTTAGCCGATATCTTCAGCTACTTAAATTCAGTCAATACATCTCTTCAAGGAAAAAATGAAAATATTCTGACATCCACAGACAAATTGCTAGCTTTCCAGAAAAAGCTTTTGCTTTGGAAAAATCGTATTGCTCAAAATCGCAAATTTGATATGTTTCCGTTATTAGCAACGGAAAATATTGTTAACATTAACGAAATGATTTCAAATGTGGCAGAGCATTTGTCAATATTGCAAGACAAAATAACTCATTACTTTCCATCTCTTAATATTGAAGACTTTGATTGGGCGCGAAATCCATTTGGTGAATTTGATATAATGAACCAAGATTTTTCTATTCAGGAAGCAGATGAGTTTATTAATATATCAACGGATCGAACGTTACAACTAAAATTCAAAGAAGAAGGAGTGGAAAGGTTTTGGATTTCCATCGAGAATGAACATCCATTTATTGCAAAACGAGCGTTGAATATCTTGTTGCTCTTTTCGACGTCCTATATGTGCGAACTTGGATTTTCAACTCTAACAAATATTAAAAGCAAAAAAAGAGAAAGACTTACCAATTTAGAAGAAGAAATGAGAGTAGCGCTCTCTTACATAAGACCCAACCTTGAGGAAATTTGTAAAGGTCGTCAAGCGCAAATTTCTCATTAAAATAAGTTACCATGTAATATATATCTTTATTTCAATTAAATATTAATCTTCCAATTATTTTGTATGATTTACATTAGATTTACAAATTTTATGATAATGGTGTTCCGCCAAAATCGAGACCACTTAAAAGTGTTCCGTGATCCCAAAAAGGCTGAGAGCCACTGCTCTAACAGTTAAAAGAGAATAAATGCACAATATATTTTAGAATAGAATCTAAGTACATGTAATATAAAAGATTTTAATCGCTTAAGTAAAAACGAATGTGATGATTGAGTCTAAATTGGAATCATAAATCATACCCACCGTCTCAAGCTTTGTTGTCATGATCGATCTAATGGCACTGATTGCAATACATCAGGGTTCGAGTTAGGGAAATTTCGTTATGTTGTTTATTTTTCGATAAAAGATGGTAATAGGCAAATTGAAGCCCAGCAGAAAATCGTTGAAGATTTTTAATAGTTAGTTAAATTAGAAAATAGAGATTTCGAAGAAGAAAATTAATTGGAACGTTTTCAGAACTGTTGTAGTACATGAACCAGATTTTTCTACACTGAACTGGAGGAATGACTGTAAAAATTTTATTTCAAATGAAAGAAAGAAGCGCAGTTCAAAGGAGAGCGGAGAAGTAAGGAATAATGTCAAAACTAGCTTTCTAACAGTAACCTAATAAAAGGGCTGTTATTGAAGGTTAAAAAAACTTATTCCTAAGAAATCTCTCTTCTTTTTTTTCACCGCTGACTGAACGGCTCACACGCGGTTTTGCTTCGAGCCATTACATCTAATCAGCGGAAAGTTAGTGCTACCAAATCGTACACAATCCAAAGACAGGATTGGCAGACAGAGTCTGTGTAGATGGGTTATTTTACGTATTTCTCTGTAGTAGTAAAAGTAGTAGAATTACAATAATAGTTTGCAAATGCAGTTCCGCGTTCATTACGCACAACTAAAACTTACATACACTGGAATTTTACAAATCTTGAAAACAGAATTTTACAGATATTTACAATGATGTTTTAACAGCTATAGTTCTAGAAGACAAAATTTGAAGCTGTGTCTTTACAAATGAATTTTGAACACAACTCGGAATTTGGGTATTATAAAACTGGCGTTTACAGCCATTAATGTTTACAGCTTTTCAGTCTTGAAATCTGTTACAACTCATTAAAGTTATCATTTATGTATTTAATTATCTGTATCGCTCTATTTAGAACTCTGTGATTACCTGGCTCGCACCATTTTCGTTCATTACTTATGGATGCTTATGATAGATTTAGCTTTGTCGTCGTCAGATTTTTTGACTGTTCTTGGGCAAATGGATTTCCATGAGGATATTTTTTGCTCTTTTGTCCGAAGCTCTCCCGAAGCCTTAAATGTACTAAATTAACTTTAAATAGCACTAAAATAATTTGTTTCCAACAATGTGCTTTCCACTCAGCCTATTTCTGTGCCTACTAAATGTTTGTGTTACTACTCAATGTGTTTCTATTAAACGCAAATAATTTTCTTTGATTCAAACAATTATGTATGTTTGAAACATTTTTGTTTTTATTTCAGCGTAGAAGCACACTACCTGATTAGAAATCATAACATCTTTTGACTTTTCAAAGGAAAGCATTTAAGACTAAGCACCAGATAATTCTAGTGTATTAGTTGCTACATCTTTTCATCGTTCAATGACGTTTGTATCTGTATTTATTCAACAAACTTTTATCTCCGATCTTGCGGCAACATGTTGGATTCCATCTTTTCTATTCGCTTGCAGAAAGAAGTCTTGGAAATACACATTAGAGTTTTGCGTGTTCTTAAATGTAGTAAAGTGTCTGTAAATGTGTTCTGGTTATTAAATGTTATTCAGTTTGCAATACATAAATGTTCTAACTACTTTGTCTATGCTTAACTCAGTAAAAATCTTGTTGAACGATGTAGCGACTTATCGCTGAATTGAGTCCAAGTATGTAAATGAAAAGTACAAAGAAGGGTTAAACTCATCCTTCATTATCTCAAACCAAGAACACAGATGCCCCTTTCTAGGGCTTAAGCCGAAGCTGTACAAAATTATCTAACGTAGTTGTCTCTTAATTAAATTAACCGGCGACTATCAGCAGGCACGTACAATACGGCCGAACGTAGTTAGCTTTAAACAACGAAGTAGCCTGACTGCAAAGACGCACCACTAAGGACTCCTAAGCTTTTCATCTGAAGAAAATCGAAACCTTCCTTAAAATACTCTTTCTACCTCGTTTACATGGAACGTCTTACTAAAAACTTATTCTGGTAGGGAATAGTAGGTGGAAAACGAGAATAGATAGTAAACCATATTTAAAAATTAATATATCTGTAAGGAACTTAAAATAACCCCTACAGATTCTAAAAGAATAGACTAAAGTTTGTGGAACAAACATAAACATAAACGATATTTCCAGATATAAAGATACGACATAGTATAGCCACTTTGCAATTTTTGTTTATAAATTTATTAACTGCGTAATATATCTTTGGTTTGCATATTTTCTTTCTTCGTGCAGAAATCAACGCATTTAAATTTCTTTTAACGTTTCTATTACATTTGTTTAAATGACGTTACTGGGACTACTATGGTCATAGTACACTACTTGTCATTTCATGTCCAATATTTAATGCACGTCTAATTTTATCCTGGAAATATTACAAGAAGTAAAATCTTAGTAATTGTTAAGTTTATTGTCACGTCATATCAGTTACTGAAAGTATATATGATTATATGCTATAAAAATTATATGAGATAAAAACTTATTTCTTATTTTTTATTTTTTTATTTTTATTTCATTTTTTATTTATTTATTTTTTAAGATTTAGTAATTATACTTTCTTATTTTCAGGTGAACAAAAAAGTTGCTATTCCGGAGGTAATTTAATTAACTTTTTATCCACTCATAAAACCGTAATTAACTTAAATATATACAAGGCGTCTCATAAGTCCTTTTTGATAAAAGGTTTCACTGAATATCATCAAAATCCTCGCCCTTCTTCTTTACAACACGTAGATCCTGTCAGGGGTACTACCTTACTTAATATATATTTAACGATTCAAAAGTTCTTCCAAGCATTGGATGTCAACAATTTTCTTTGCGTAAACTGAGATTTTTAAGTTAACCGATAGGCAATAGTACAGTTTTGATAACGTTAAACTTCTTTAGATCCATTGGACTAATGAAAATGGACTAAATGTACAGCTACGGGAATAGTTAACAAAATTTCCTGTTAAAGAGGTTTAAAGAGTTTTGGCCTATTTTTAAATATCCGACTTCTTAATGTAATAACAGTAATTACACATATAATGATAATTTTGATGCATAGATGGCATAGGCAAAAACATGAAAACCCTCACATTGACTTTTTATTTTGATAACAAGTAGGGTGCATTCTCTTGGAGCATTCTCTTTATTTTAGACACAGTATAATAAAGTTCGGTAAGAAACTTGTGTTAACATAGAAATATATGAGATATGTTTTACGAATATGCGTTCAAGGCGTCTTTCACGCAGTTTAAGCGTGGTAAGGCGTAGCATCTAAGCTTATAATAGTTAGTGGTATAAAGTGCACGTTTGTTACTTCACATTTTCTAGCCTAAATTTCATATTTTTATACGGCGGTGAAAAAAGAAGAGAGTAAACTACATGATGAAGGTTAGCATTACAAAGAGGGATGATTTCTGTTTGAAAATTTGCAAATGAGTGCAGATATTCTATTTTCTTCTAGAGGATGCTGCTTCAATGATGCCCCTCCGTATCTGATCAGGACAGGGGTAGATAACTAGCGGCACGTGGGCCACATGCGGCTAAGAGTTTATTTGTGGCCCACTAAGACTGTCAGAAAAATCCGCCTTGAACCGAATTTTCCTTCCTGTGCGCAACCAAAGATTTGTTTCGTATTTTCCACTAGCACCGAAATTCAGTTTTGTCTTTGCAACAGTAAGTGCATAAATTTCCAACTTTAGTTAAACCATGAAATCTCGGAGAAAACGTAAAATCGGTCATGAATGCCGCGTGTTTAATGAACGAACAGACAAATATTTCTTTGGTAATAAAGGGAATAAATGTTTTTATTACGTTTACTGTGGGATGAAACGATAGCCATCCAACAATAAACATAATAAATGTATTTCAAAACCATAATCTGAAACAGCACAACGAAGCAAAACATAATGAATCTGGCTGCAATCTTTCCAAAGAAGAACGCAAAATAAGGCCTGTACTAACAGCCTCCAATTATGTTTAACGGCCCTAGATTTCCGCATAAATCTTGTAGGGCTTCTGAAGGTCAAATTTAAAATTTCAGAAATGTTTTTATACCATGTTGGTAGTAAACTGAACTCCTAAAAGAGTTAACTGAATATTTTCATTTCTATTTGTAATTTTACTTAAAATAAATGAATTAAATCTGTTTTTATGAAAAAAATTGAATGAGAATGAAGAAAATATATTGTTTGAAAGCAATTTTTTTAAAAGACTAAATGAGAAATGACTCAATGGTTTTCTTTTTACTTTCTTAAAAAAGATGTATTTTTGATGTTTTTTTTAACATTTACTCTTCTGGGCAAGGAAAGGGTTCAGGAAAAAGATGTCAGGACTGAGTGTTCTGTGCGTAGATTTGGCAGACATTTTGAAGTAACTTCTTAAAGTCCTAAAGTCCTGATCTGGAACAGGGAGCTGAAATCAGCTATGTTCTGGTGTAGATACTGTGCTGAAGAATAACTGCACTTGAAAGGGATTTAAAATCCTCTTTTATTAAATCAATATTATTTACACACTTCCCAACTCGGGAGGGATACAGAAAGTAAAAGACCATACTTGGGCCTGACTTAATAATCAGATAAATTTATACTAAAACTAAATAGAAATTTAATTAAACTTTGCTCACAGAGCAAATCGCGGAGTTGGCCTCTAACTAAATGGTGCGTAGCAAGAAATACTAAATACTAGCGCACTTCAATTTATTTCAAGAAGCAATCACGTAGTAAGCACTATGGCTTATAACTTATCTGCTAGCTGGTCAGGCGAACGTCGAACAGAATGACCGTGATCTGAGACTAAAAGCTCTCTCACACTAAGAGGTTTCTACCTCTGGTTTAAATAGTACTTGGCTCTACTTCAAATTAGCATACGCTGAAAACGCGCGCTTCTTCTGACGGGAAGTTGAAACAGAGAAGAGATAGAATGATTTAAATTAAAATAAAACTTTGTTAGTTTAACTGAAACCTTACAAAGATGACAGATTTATCATTAATGAGGTAAAAAAAAGTTTGAAGAAAATTGCTTTAAAGATTTAACAAGTCAAAATCAATAATGCAAAGGTTTCTTTAAAACAATGTGGGCAGCAAAAATAAATGTCTAAAATTAAGTAATATTTTTCATTTCTGTCGTTGTTTAAAACAATACGAATATTTGTTTTCATAAATGAAATTACTATGATATAATGAATTTGCTTTCAATTTTATTTTGTTTCCAATTTTCACATAAAGTGCATGCAACATTGGTATATTTTTAATGTTTTTTTTAATATAAACATTTCTGAGGATGGTATGGGTGTTGCATAGATATTATAGTCCTTAGACTTTTCTTGTTTTATGGGTTCTCTGAATAGGTAAAAGTTTGAGTATTATCAAATTTGAGTACTAGACTACATAAGGTCTAGAACGTCTGATGGTTGTACAACAAATTCATAAACCTATGAGTTCTAACGACTGAATTAATGAATTTGTCCAACAAATGAATTCTTTAGTGAAAATGCATGTAGAAGTTAGATAACGTGCTCCTAAGCGGGAAATGTCAAATACTGTATTGCTATATTTCTCAAAAAATAAAAAAAATTTTTAAGTATATAACAATGGAATGAAGAATATATATATATATATGTATATGTGTGTGTGTAATAAAAAAGATATAGTATTGTTGATGACGTAGAACGTAGATCCATACTGAAGAGGGAACTTGGCAGCCGAGTAAATTCATTTTTTAGTCAATTGGCATCTGTGACCACAATTTGCTTCGCACTTTAATTGTTCCTATTCAATAACATTTTCACTTTTGATGCTGTTGCGATGGGAAATGAACAGAGTGAAATAACATCTTACTAGGAGGAGAGGCGGAAGCTAAAGTGCGAAATTATCCAATATGAAGGCTCATCAAGAGAAAGGTTTATGTTTTCAAAATTTTGAGTTCGGTTCTGAATTAGCTACGCCATCAGTGTTAAGCAGACTATGTGACATAGACTGATCTAGAAGTAACGCAGTCTAGAAAAGTATTACGATTTTTAAGGGAGGAAATACTCAAATTAAAATGAGGAATTAAGAGACTATTGCTAAATTAAATTGTAAAGCTGATTTATATACTTTTTATCTTATATATATATATGTGTGTGTGTGTAATGATTTGAGAAATGATGAAATCATGATACTGAAACATAGAAAAGTAGTTTCAGTCATGACAGATTAAAATATTCCCTTTTATTTCGGCTGACGCACATTTTAATAGCCAGCACAAAATTAATTGGTGCAGTAACCGCTCATGCTATAGAATTTATTACATTTTTGACGACAGCAATTAGCAGCAAGTTGGCAGAAGCGAACACGAAAGCAAAATGTATCATATTTCAAGATGAAAGTTTAATTCTAAACGGTTAGAGTTATATTTACGAAATTTAATATTGGCTGTTAAACGTTTCGATAATGATTGTTTGACTTTCAGTTCGCAAACCCAGCGTTATGTAAAATCATATGATTATGAGTTTATTTGTAAATGACGCACTTTAGAGAAATTTATTAGAAGCAGTTACTACTTTTAGGACAGAAAAGGGAAACAGTAAATTAAAATGAAGCATTAAGGAACTATTGCAAATTAAAGCCAGAATAGCAAAATCGCGTTCCGTAAGGTTAACTTTCTTTGAAAAAAAACGTGTTGGGTATAATTCAAACTAAGTAAGTATGTATAATTTATACAAACCTAAATATTGTTGTAATTAAGAGGGGAAAAAGAAACGAATGTTAATTTAAAGGATTTCTATTACGGCTTTAAAAATAGGTACATGAAACAATTACTTTTTAAATATATTTTTTACTTTTTTAATCCTTTTTTAAATAGCTGATGAACTTTGCTTGGGACAATCGTAATGCAACTCATTAAATTTTTTGCACTAAGAAGTGCAAAGTTTTTCAATACTTATCATAAAGCGTTCTCTTGTTCTTCATTTGGGTCAATCTCATTGTAAAATCAGACAGTTCCTGCACCTTTTTAAGTAATTCGTTTAACTACTTGTACGTTAAAGGCTGTTTATCTTCTTCACTATTGCTTCTTTCGCCATCAGCTGGTGTAATAAGATCACCCAATTCTTCATTTGTGATTTCATATTCGTCCTTCTTGACTTTGATACATTGATGCTTTCGTCGGTATACTGGCTTACAGTAGAAGATATTTTCTCCTGTTCTTACCAGTACCTTAGAGGTTCTCATTTAGGGCCTGACCTTCGTGAAATCTGCAGTTAAATATATCCTCTAGATGAGGTTAATTTATCAGTGAAGAAGTTTTGAGCACTTTCTGTCTTGAAAGCAGACCGAACGCTTGGGAGCTAGTCAGGTGAGTTATTTCGACGAATCCTGAGATATGGGTTTATTTTCAAACTATATACTATGACCAAAATGCACAGAAAATTACGTTCCACGAGAGAGAGTTTTTCAGAGTAGTAAATTTGAAGAAACGCAATTTTCAACCGAAAATTGTCAGCTTACAGAAGTACTGTGTTATCATTGGTTATCGTGGTCACATGAGATTGAATAAGGCAAACGAGCAGCAAAAGGTCTAATAAGTATATGCTTCTCCAGAATCTAATAGGTCAGGATGTCAACGAAGTTTTTGGGGTTCTTTCTTTTTGATCTGTTGAAGAAATTTTCATTTATCCTGGTGATTAATTTTTTAATGGATTCCATCTTCAGATTTGAATGCAGGCTTCTATTGCGAATGGAATACCTTCTTGACTAATTCTTTAATTTCTTCTTCTTCCATGTCTGAAAATCTTTCGCTTCGGTTTTGTAATTTTCCTGATTTCCTTGCCTTCCTTTACAATCGATAGAAATCCTTTAAAATTTTTGCTATCTTCTGACCAGCGCTGATGCCATTAAGCATTCATTGTTTATGAATTCCCTTGTTCCTATGCGAGGTTAATCATTTCTGTGCAGTGTCTTATATTGAATTACTTCCAAAATGCTATTAGTCTGTTCTACTTTCCTTCTTCTTGCGCTTTATTTACAGAGAGGTAAAGTACCTGATATAATAAGCTTTGACGTTTTAATGATGCCTTGATCCATTCGTAGGATTAAGGAAGTGGTGTTCGATGAAAGGAATGAAACCTCTACATTTGGATGCAACGTTGTGAGGGCTTCAGTACCGTGTTCTGGAGCACTATCGAAAATTAGGAGAATTTTAAAGTTTAGGTTTTGCTATTTTAAGTAATATTTGACTTCTTTAATAAATCAATTTGCAAACCAGTCGTTAAAAAAGACTATCGCAAGGCAGCCAATGCTCTGCAAAGTACCACATAAATTTAAATTCTCGAAAAGGACAAATTAAATGGAGAAAACGCACATATGAAAATCGCGTTCCACAAGTTCGTGTTCGGCAAGGGTTTAGTATATATATATATAATGCATTTGTCTAGTAAACGTCAGAAATTTAAGCACACCAATAAATTTCAAAATCTTGTGCTGCATGATAACACAGGCATTACGTTTATCATTATTTGTTCAATTTAAATTTATATACTTCTACTTCTTTATTTAAAAACTTTCAAACATTCAGTAATATTACATTAATTATGGAATTTTTAGGATAGTTGTATTTCGAAAATGGTGCAATAATTCTCGAATAACAGCATCTTTATAATTTTTCTCGATCTTATTTTGTGTTCGTCGGGGATATAAGCTAGACGAATTGCTGCAACACTCTCACAAGATATGTTTAACAAGACGTTTTGATTCGCACCGACTTTGATTCTCACAGGAGCGATTATTGGTTATTGCATCTGTAATATATTTCGTTTCAGTTTTCATAAAAGCCTAAGAATTTCTTAATTGATTCGTTTTTTTTACCTTTCATTTTAGTGACACTGGCTGCAGTAATCTTTATCCTGTTGATCGTTGGAATGTTTATCGGTGTTAGCGGTTATTACATCTTTTTGAAAAAAAGAAAGAAGCCAGATTTCCTTGATAAAGTTCAGTTGTATCCAGCATCACAAAAAGAATAATCTTAAACGCAAGTTCTACAAGTGGTACCTTTCATAAAACAACATACCCCAAGAAATCATACAGACTGCAATTATGAAGTCGTTCAGTTTTCATAATTCATTCTAGCCATATTTAAGAGTTTCCATGTAAATACATAAGAAGCTGGTCATATTTTTCAAGTGTTCAGCTGAAATATTTTATCAAACTTTTTATGTAGAAATGAAAAAAATGCAATAAAAGTAGAAGCTTACAATTTTCCAGTTAATGTGTCCATCTATTCAGCTCTCAAAATCCTGGTTTTTATTATTAAAGTGTGCGTTATTAAAGTGTTAAATGCGTGCATATGAGAATGTTATGCTTTATTTTATTTAATTTCAACATCATTTAGTTTTTTAAACTTTAACCCTTTTATGTGTCGACATATAACAGATCCTAGATTCTCGTTATATATGTCATCATATTTATCAGTCAGTCCTGTGTTTATGAATCACATATATAAGTCGGTCCTGTGACATTTAGTAATCTCCATATCCCAGAAAAACTTAACTTTAGGTATCTCTTAATACCCAAACTTACATAAGAAAAATTTTCGGGATTATTTCGTAGGAGTTTTAATGTATTAAATACCACATTTGCAAAAGGATGTCATTGTATCACTTATATTATTACAATGCAGGCAAATAAAACCTCTTCGATAGCTAAAATAAAGTAAATCGATATCTATATATTAATGTGAATTAAAAAAATAATAAAGTGAATTTTTTAAAAATGTTTAAATAACATGAGGTTAAAAATAAATAAATAACTATAATAAATAAAACAACAAAAACACAATAACGCAATACAACAGATTTAATATAAATAAGACTTAATTTCATCAATAACATCAGCATCTATTTTACAAATCTTCATTATTTTTCAAAGTCGCATCAAGAACGTAGGTTACGCTGTATCCAGCCTAAATAGGAAGATACTCTGGTGTAGCCTCCCGGGAAACCAGGTCTCCCGCATGCATAACCAAACGAAACAAGGCCCACAGCAAACCATCGACCTTCGTCTTGATACATTAGAGGTCCACCGGAATCACCCTAAATTTTAATTTATGTAATTAATAAATCAAAAATGAAAGTGCTTGGAATTAATGAGTACCTGAAGTTATAATTCAGTTAATTTTCAGAAAATGATATAAATGTCAAATTTTAGAGATGAAAACAGAAATTTATATATTAAAAAGGATTGTAAAGAAGTTTAACAGTGTTATTACGATTTAGTGACATAAAGTATAAAACTCTGTCTAAAATACCGAAATGTGCTAGAAGACGACCAAAAGAAATAAATGTTAAACTATTTTCTCTCTATCGAGCCAATAAAAATTATTCAAAGGCGAAAGCTGAGGGAAGCGAAACTTGGCAATAAAGATAAAAAGTGGCGAGTGTTTGCTTCTAAACAGGAAGTTCAGAAAATGTTCCTCAGGAAGACAGAACCTTTGAAGAGAGAATGAAAAGCAATGTGAATTAATTAAAAAATAATTATGATTAGTTTAAAATTATCTGACACGCAAGACAAAATTTTCTTAATGAAACTTTAAGGTTCCTGTAGAATGAAGATCATGAGCATCATACTTCACCTAACGATTTTCTTGTTTATCTGGAAAATATATGTATCCCGATACTTTCGATAATCTTAATGAAACTACTAAAATTTCAGAAGAAAATTATTAGTAATTTCTAAGAACCTTTTGCAATCTATTTCAATCATTGCCTTAAAAATTTAAAAGTGTCATTAAAGTGTTTCATACGATTTTCAAACGATTTTATGTGTTTCACAGATTAAACTAAGTTTTTTATCATTAAATTGCCCCAAATATAGAAAAACAATCTTTTTGCTTTAAAAGAATATAGTCGTTGCAAATTTTATAAAATGGTTTCCTATGTTATCATACTGGGAACTTTTTAACTTTTTCGTTTCTCTTGTAGTTATAATGCTATGCTATTCAGCATTTTTAGAACAACTATTCTCTTTTCTTAAATTTTAAAACTTAGGCAAATATATTTGGCAATACAAAATATTGTTACGAATTTCGTATTTATTTAGCTATTTATTTAGAATTGTAATTAAAATTGCTTTATTTTCCCATGCAACGCAAACGATGCTTGAAGAGAAAGCTACGTCGGAAAAATAAAAATAAAAGATCGCGTGCATTAAATACATCGTAATTACTGTTGCCATCCAGAAAAATCGAGATTGTTCTAGTGATAATTAAAAAGCTTATAAAAACTGAATTGAAACACCTCATCTCAGTTGTAGTTATAGCTGTTTAAAGCGAATACTGTTTGTTTACTTAATGCTGTGATTGATTGTAGCGAATTAGCTGTGAGACTGGATTAACTTTATCTGTTTTGAAGTGAATTCTGTTTAACGTTTGAGATATTGTGATATTGTACGAATATCTCTGAAGAAATATTTCAGTGTTTTGTTTTATTTCTTGTGAAAAGAATAAATTTTGTTAACTTTTTAACTGGTGCATTCAATTCATTGCGAACCCGTACGCGCGCAACAATTTTTGGTGTCAGAAGTGGGATTTTGAATGCCAGTTACACGAGCGATGGGAGAACAATTAAGGCAATTCATTTCAGCCTTTGCTGCATTTAAAGAAGAAATTAAAGTTGGCCAAGATTCCGTCCAAGAGGAGATGAAAGCGGTTCAAGAAAAGATGGAAGCTGGCCAAGATTCCGTTAAAGAGGAGATGAAAGCGGTTCAAGAAAAGATGGATGCTGGTCAAGTTTCAGTTAACGAAGAGATGAAAGCCATACAAGAAAAGATTGAAGCAGGTAAAGAAAAAATAAAAAGAGAAATTACCTGCATAATAGAAAACAAATTCGAGGCTGTGGAAGGCAGTTGAAAATAAAGTATGACAAAATGAAGAAAACGTTTCTTCTGTCAAAGAACGAATAGAAGAATGAGTTTCTGTTGTGGAACAACGAATCGAAGGAAGAGTTTCTGCCGTCCAACAGCAAATTGATGACAGGGTTTCTGCAGTTGTCGAAGAGGTCGATAATTTAAAGAAATTCGTAGCGGCGGCAGGGAGCAATTCTGGTGGATTTAAATTTTTATCCGGGCCTTTTTGTTCCTCCCTGAAGTTATCTACATATGATGGGAAGACCTCCTGGCAAGTTTATGAAACACAACTCTCAATAGTGGCGGATGCGAATGGATGGGATTCCCAAGCTAAGGCTTGTCATCTCGCCGCTTCTCTGAGAGCAGACGCAGCGAATATCCTGCAGACTCTTCCCGAAAACCAGAGACTAGACTTCGAAGTTCTGTGCGGCGCTTTGGAGCTGTGTTTTGGAGAGAAGTGTTTAAAAGATTACAGCAGGCTTCAGTTAAAATCCTACCAACAAAGCCTACGGAAACACTCCAGGAGCTCGCCACGTATGTTGAAAGGCTGTCCCACGTCGCCTTTTCGGAGTGTCCGACAGAAACAAGGGAAATCCTGTCCCTGCAATACTTCATCGACGGCATCCGGGACTCTGAAATACAGAAAGTACTGCGAATGGTTGATGTGAAGGACATAAAAAATGCTCTGGTGTACGCCATGAAATTCGAGGCAGCCCAGCAAACAACTCGCAGAGACCAACAGCAATCAGAGCTGCGAAAGTCCAAGAGCCAGTGGATCAGCTCACTGCTCATCTAAGCGATTTAACTAGACAAATCAATGCCTTGAGACAGTATATGACAAGAAACCGACCCTAAAGTTCTGGAACTGCGGTGTTGAAGGCCACATACGAAGGGACTGCAAAACACCCTAAACCACAGAAACTAAAACAGACGATTTAAACAGACAAATAAATCACATGATATGGAAAAGGAGTAACAAGAAACCAAAATGGAACTGCAGAGCTGAGGGCCACGTACCAAGGAACTGCAGAACATCCCGGGGTAGGGAAAATAATACCATTTCCCAGCAACGAAGCAGAAATGAAATTAATGACCATAACGCTGGGCGGAGTTGGAACGATAGTGAAAAACCGTGTTTTAAAGCGCTGAAGACTTCTGCAGTGAGTAGCAACAGTAATGGACTATCCATTAATGGGCATATTGATGGAGTTCCTTGCAATATGATCATCGACACAGGAGCTAATGTTACTATCATTCGGAAAGATTTGGCTCCACTATTCAAAGATAAACTGATTTGGACGCCATCCTGTGTTACCCTCCAAACTGCGTCCGGCGAGGAAATGGACGTAGAAGGGAAGTTAAATGTGAACATCACGCTTGGAAGTGCTGCTTACCATCACACGGCATTTGTGGCAGATACTACAGATCTTTGCATACTAGGATTATACTTTTTAAGGAAATACAATGTTTCCTTAGCCAAAAACAACAAACTGCTTTCAGCATTTGAGGACATGACTATCGATCAACAGAAGGGATCCTCAGCTAGAAACGCCGATGTCTCGTCTGAAAGACCCTGCTCAGAAAGCTGCCGAAATTGTACTGGGGTTGAAGAGAAACCCAAGACTATCAGCAATTCTCCATCCCAGATGCTTATCGGTCATGATTTTCGTCTGCCTTGTGATCTCTTATTTGGCCGTCCTGTAGATGCGCCTTCATCTCCTGAGAAATGCATCCAAGATGTTCAGTCCCGGTTTGAACCAGAGCGAGTCTACTTGGCGACGGAGAAGATGAAGACCCGCTACAACGCGAGAGATGCTGGACATTGTTTCAACGGAGACAAGGTGTGGTTATGGAATCCGACTCGTCGAAAGGACTTTCTCCGAAACTACAGTCACCTTGGAATTGTCCTTACACAGTCCTAAACAGGCTGAACGACGTCGTGGTTCGGATCCGTAAGTCATCGACCTCAAAACCTAAAGTCGTTCATTATGACTGGTTAGCTCCTTACTATGGCCATAGTACGTAGTGTATATAATTGTAAATAGTAATGTAAATAGTATAAGACCATGGTCCTTTTAGAATTTGGCATTTGATAGTATTTGATTTGTATTCGGTATCTGATAATATTTAATTTGTATTTAATATTTGATAGGATTTGATTTGTATTTTGTGATTGATAGTATATGATTTGCTGAAAGTTACTTATTGCAATTATTGTTTATTTTGTTATTGTAACGTAATGTTAATTATTGCATTGATGCCTTAGTTGTAAGTTTTGCTTTCTGTCCAGGGACTGTACTGCCCTGTTATTGTACTGACTGTACTGTACTGTCAGTTATGTGCAGATAAATAATAAAACTGTTTTCACTTTGAGGTTGGACATTTGTGGTATCAAGCAATCAGGTCGTCAGAAAGATATGGGATTGGACAATATCATAATGTGGAATCTCTTTCGGGCTAATTAGATATCAGGAAAATGATAGCCAGTGATCCTTTTTGTTAGTCACTGCGCTATGCTGCGGCTTTATCAACCTCAAAAGAAGGGTCTTTCCCAAGCTGCTGTCTTCAGCTGCACACTCTTTAAGATCATGATTTGATAAATGAAATGAAAATAATTCCTGATATCGATGTTTTGTGCTGCGCTGAAGATGTAACAATCTCGGCCACCAGCATATACCTGCCCTAGAGCAAACGCTCTAGGGCATGATAACATAATTTAAAATGCTCAAGTCCAGTTAAAATTCTTAGCTAAATAATTTGTATTTAGAAGGGCTCGGCTTTAAGTTAGCTGTACACGAGAACATTGTGTCATCGATGTCACAAATGTCAGGCTGGAACTTGAGCATTTTAAATTATGTCGCACAGAAAACAACATGATTATGAACAAGACCATAACACAGCTATTCATTCTTTCAACATCAAATAAAAAACATCAGATAAACCTCCAGTATGATGCCTGGCTAATAGCTACAGAGTTTACAGACAAACACCGGGCCGTACGATGAATTGAGCTCGACATATCGATGATATAGTTACTAGGGCCGCCAAGAGGACATGCATACTGAAAAGACTCACAGGGACTAAATAGGCTGCAACGCTTGAAGTCTTGCGACCACCTGTAAGGCATATATCAGGCCATTGATGGAATACGGATGCGAAGCCTTTTCTACAGCTAGCGAAACCGTAAAAAAGAAGCCAGACTCCGCTCAAAATAAGTCTCTGCGAATAATTTGTGGTGTTTCGAAATCCACTTCAATCCTCTCCCTTGAATGTCAGACACAAATAGAACCTCTTTAAAGTAGCCGAGACAATTTTTAATAGCCATTAGCCTTGCTCCACTACAAGAGCCGGAAGTGTTAACCATTTAAATATCGAAGCACCTAATAAGTGGCCACCGTTGCCTCCTATGAAGGGACGGACAGTTACAACCATGCCTTCTCCGGGATTCCAACTCGGGCTCATCACTATGTCTGTCAGGTGTCCGTCGCATGGAAGTAACTCTGCTTGGCGTAGAACTTTAGGTCGGAAGTCCATGCGAGGGTGTTTTGGTCCCTAAACACTATACCGGCTGGGCGGTAGCTGCCGAGACAAGGCAACGATAAAGTACTTCGACAGAAGTCGAAGAACGCCGAGAATATCTGGGAACGTTATGAACCTGCGAGCAGAAGACTCAGGTCTCAGAATACAACGCTGGCAGAGGCTCAGGCACTTTTTCAGAAATATAGCCCAGACACAGACCAACGCCTGCCCTTTAGAAGACCGCCTATCAGCCATGAAACATCTGAGATATCATTTTCGATCTCTCTTCCGGGTATAAACGAACGAAAAGCAGGCGTTTGTCTGTACGCCATGAAAGCAGTTGCGCTAGAAATTGTGGCTACAAAATAACCTGGGCATAAATGGAGTCACATGCATACAGATGGGTCAGCTATCAGCAACAACAATGGATCCGGCTTTTACTCCCTCCTGTCCAAAGGAACCACGACTACCTCCAGATCAGATGTACCTCAGAAGAAGGGAACGCTTAGCACCCGCAAAGCTATGGAGGTGGAAACCCGTAAAGACGCAATGGAAAGATGTGTACGGCTATACTGGATGACGCGGTGTTAAATGGCTAACCTTCAAAAGAAGGGAGTTTGCTAAAGAAGAAGAAGGTTTTTATCTACCTACATAAAAATTATGCTACTTGAAGTATAAAAGATAGAGAACCTTTTCTTTAGTGTAATAAAGTGTGATAGAAAGGAAATTAAATTAAAACTCACTCCGCAGCTGTCCCTCCCTCCTTCGGGAAAGCCGGCACAAAGCATGCCACTCGAAATTCCTGTAGGAAATTGGCGAAGAAAATTTGAGAGTCTGTCTCGGTATGTGCGATCGCATTGTGGATTGGAAACAACAGGAATTGAACTCAGTGCCTTCAGTCGGTTGGTCATGACGCCTCCTGAAACAAAAGAAGAAAACAATATTTAAATGTCCTGCTTTCATAGCCAGTAAAAAGCTTAGTTTCAAAAAAGGAATATGTAATGAATACAAGCAGAATTTTCAGATGAGAATGCACATCGATGAAAATTACATATTCTATCAATGGATAACTTTATTTTAAAGTTATTCAAACATCGACTTCTTATAAATCTTTATTTCTTATCGATGTTGAAAGAAGGGCAATAAAAGCATAGAAGATCATATTTTTTCAATCTTCTAACTTTGCATGTCCTAATCTTCTTGGGTTGGGGTGCATACTTATCCATTTGTCAAGGTCAGTTTTTCTGTATTTTTATCAAGGACCTCAAGATTTTATACAGTTCTTTCAAGACGCTATCCAGTGAAAGATTTACCTATTTAAGAATTAGATGATTTAAATTGCATTTGTTTCATTATCCAGGAACATAATACTATTGGGTTACTAGATAAATTCTTTCTTTTGGCTCAGTGTTATTTGATGCAAAAGAAAAGTAGTTTTTCTTTCGGGTTTTCTTAACCAACTGTACAATATCTTCACAATTTTTGTTCATCCTTCTTACTATCTGATCTAGCGTTTGATTTTTCAGGCACACAATGAAAAATTGTTAGCTAGGTAAAAATGAATATTTTCGTCATTTTCTTTTATTCGCTTTCAGTGAAGGTTTTAAAACTTCAAAGCTATTTATGACATTTTTGCTCTGTTATTGGAAACATTGCTCGTAAATTGCTGTAATGCGTCCAGAAGGGAGAATTCGACCTCATAGGGCATATTTTAATCCCTGTGAATCCTCAACGAAAATGGCAGAGCAGATAATGTAATGTTCTCATGACTTCTTCTGTGCAATACCCTCGCCGGGACTCGAACTCTGGATCTTCTGATATTAGGCGGACTGCTTTCCAATTACACCACGAAAGCAATCTGTAAGGATGCAGGGTTTTACTTTATTTTGCTAACAGTCATTTTTATTTCAGAACAAGCTTTTACTTTACCTTCTAATTTCCTACCTACGTGTCCCTGCCAGAATGAGTTTTCAGTATTACGCTTTATGCAAATAAGGTAGAAAGGAGTATTAAAGCTGAGGTCTCAGTTATTTCAGTGGGAGACGGTGTTCAGCTTTTCGGCCGAGTTGTTGCTGTTAGTTTATGCTTGCTATTCTACTGCCGTACTTAATACGTTTCTGCTGGTATACGTTGGTAATCATTAATTAAGGGCTAACTACGCTATTCCGTGCAGCTTCGGCTGATTAAATTTATCTAGCATTAGTTTTTAATATTCTATTTTGAATTAAAGCCCAAGTGGAGGCTTCTTGTACTCCCAAGAGGGCCATCTGTAGTTTGAGTTAAAATAAAAGGATATTTTAACCTTTCTCCGGAGTCGTTACTTACTCACAGTGGCAAGTGAATTTTCTACTTTGTTCAGTGACATTCCTGGATTTACGCAAGTGACCAACCAATAAACAGGAGAGATTCACAGCCAGTTCGCCACACGACTTAACGCTATGACAAGTCTAAAGAAAAAATTATAAAATGGCATATTAAAGATATGCTAAATAAAAAGGTCATCACGCCCATCTCCAGTAGTTATGCCAGCCCGGTTGGTCTATGTAAGAAGAATAATGATTATCCTGTTACACACAAAAAATGTGGAGTTTTGCAATAGACTATCGCAAACTAAATAGCTTTGCTAAGTATGCGGTTTATCCATTACCCATTACTGAGGAAATCTTGCGAAACATAGCTTCCACTAAATATATGGCGACATTAAATTTAACATCTGGGTATTTTCCAATAGAAGTAAAACCTGAAGATGTACCAAAGACCGCTTTCATAAATAAGTTTGGCACTTATGCATTTTTTCCTATGCCGTTTGGCCTGTCAGGCGCGCCAGCAACATTTCAGCATTGTATGGACATTGTTTTAAGGCCCGTCCTCGGGAAAAGCACATTCATTTATTTGGATGACATTATTGTTACTAGTGATATTAAAACAACACATTAAAGACTTAGAAGAAGTGTTTTCATTGTTAAATGAGGCTGGTGTAAAAGCTAATGCTGAAAAGTGCAAATTCGCAGCTACAGAATTACGTTATTTGGAGCAAAAAATTTCCCAAAAAGGCATCCCAAAAAAATAATTGCAATTCAGAAATATCCGCCGCCAAATACGGCGAAGAAACTTTTTTTCTAGGGCTCTGCTCATACTATAGGTCCTTTATAAAGGATTTTGCTACCATTGCCGAACCGCTATTAAAGTTAAAACGAAAAAAGCGAAGACTTTCGTAGACAGCCGAAGCTAACACCGCTTTTGAAAAATTAAAACAAGCGTTAACACAAGCCGCTGTTTTGAAATTTCCCGAAAATGATGAAAATTTAGAAATCGCTGCCGATGCCTCGGATTATGCCGTAGGGGCAGTTCTTTCCCAAAATGGGCAGCTCGTGGCATTCTTTAGTCGTACTTTAAATGATACTCAAAGAAATTATTCAGCGACAGAAAGAGGAACACTTGCAGTTCTGTTAGCGGTACAGAAGATCCAAGTCTAATTTGGAAGTTCTCCAGTAACGGTCTACTTTGATCATGCGGCGGTCGCTAGATTATATTCAAGAAAGAATCTATCGCCAAGACTAATAAGATGGGCACTTAAATTACAAGAATATAATTTGATAGTTAAACACACGCTGGGAAAGGAAAATGTCGTAGCAGATGGCCTATCAAGAATTAAGACAGATGAAGAAAGGAATAGTGTTAAAGTGGCAATGCTCACATCTCATATGATACATTCCCGTGAGACCGTCATAACAGAACTGGGCAAGGATCCGGAATTTAAAAATATAAATGACTCGGCCCTGGCAGCTCATGGTGGCATTCGGAAAACCCTCCAACGCGTACGCTAAGCAGTTTATTTTCCTGAACTGCAAACGTTAACAAAGACATATGTCCAGTCTTGCCCAACATGCCAAGGTAGTTAATTATGTTAATTTTCGCCCGTCCGGGTTTCTAAATAGCTTTAAATCAGAATTTCCAAATGAAATAATTGGCGTCGATTTATTGGACCCTTTCCCGAAAAGTCAGTTAAATAAAAGTCGGTATCTCCTTGTTAACCATTTTAGTAAATGAATCGAAATTGTTCCCCTAAAACGAGCCTCTGCGAAATTACTTACTGATTCTATTTTAAGTAAATATAGTTTAAAATACGGGGCGCCCCTAAATGCTATATCGGATAATGGTCCTCAATTTATAAGCAATATTTTTGAAGACATGTGTCAAAAACTGGACATACGTCATTTAAAAATAGTCCCGTATCGGCCGCAATCAAATGTAGCGGAACGGGTCATCAGAAACATAGTTAAAATTATTCCTAGTTATGTTAAAAATTTTCATTAAAACTGGGATAACTGTGTCAATGAAATAGTTTTCGCCCTTAAGACCGCCAAACACGACACGACATATGAAATATGTACAAAATATATATTTGTAGATAATATAGTAGTTTATTTATAGGCATTACGACGCATTGGCTAGTAAGACTTCGTGTTTATTTGTAGTAAGACGCAGATTGGCAACATAACTATCACGGCTGATGGTGTGGCAATTATTCTATTCTATATAGCAAGGATGAGAAAACCGTGCAACTCAGTTCACTTTTTCGTGTGGCCCGTTAAAGCACAAGCTCGACGGAGTCCGCATCGTCAGCGCTCGCGCTACGCTGGCGGGTGTGTAAGATCGAAATTTTATCAATTGAAAAGGTTTAAGAATTATTTTATTCTTCAACATATACGCCATAGTTGATAACCGCGTGAGTAATTACAAATCAGACTATAAACCTTCTATCCGCAAGAGTACTTTCCTCCGCCGACGTGGGTACCGTTATCTGAATCCCTGACGCTCCATCGTGTGTCCCGCGGTAAATTCAAAGAGATATCAAATTTTAACATAGAAGCTAATCGTTCTTCTCCATGAGTCAGACATCTTATTCTTAGTGAATCCTCATAAATATTTATAGTTTCCAAGCAAGAATTATATTTGAAAACCTCGCAAGAGAACTTATTAATTTCCTCGAATCTCGAGCATTAAATCACAGCCAATTTAAAGAACTTTAAAAAGATTTGGGAACTCGTTATGATGATGTAATTTAAAACACAAAAGTGCGCTCGTTGAATAGAAGTGCTATGCTAAAAAGAACATCAAGTTTAAAAAATGAAATTCAATTTTTTCTCGAAATGAAAGAGTATCCATTTCCCCAATTTAACAATAAAGCATGGACGTGTGATTCTGCATTTCTCGTTGATATAACTCAGCCACTGAATGATTTAGTATGGAACTTAAAGAAAAAAAGCCAGTTTATACGTAACATGTTTGATACAATAAAAGCTTTTGAAAGTAAACTCAAAATTTGGAACAAACATCTGCTGTCAAATACGCCTCATTTTCCATACTTGAGAAAAGAAACACGAAAATATATCCAGCAAATATAAGAATTAATAACCGAATTTGAATTTCAATTTAAAATATTTAGATCGCAAAGAAATCTTTCTTAGTTTTTTTTTTTTTTTCGTTATCATTAAATGCAGGCATGGAAACAATTTCAGCTGAGTTATAAAAGGAATAGATAGATTTACAAAACAACACTGATTTGAGAAATAAATTTCAGACTGTGAACGTTAAAAACTTTCATCAAAATTACATAATTTTCGAAATGTTTCTATTATTAGTCACGCATGTAAGGCCAACTCACGACACTTTTTGGAAATACTTATTATTGTCAGCAATTATTTTCCTTCCGCAATGAAAACAATTAAAAACGACAACCGATGCGGGCTAAATGATGGTACGATTGAAAAGCAGCGTGTGAGCTGCTGTTGACGTTAGTTTCTGCAAATATAGACCAATTAGTTGCAAATTTGCAGAGCCAATATTCTCATAAAAATTTGTTTAAGGTTTCTTTTTTTTATAAGTATTTTTTGCTTTTTTTTTATATATATAGATTCTCCTCTGTAATGGTCTCTTTTGATGATGTTTGGCACCCGATAGTGCACCCCTAGCTCTCCGCATATCATTGCCCTTCGGAAATCGTACTGGATATTAAATCGAAACTCATCTGTAAAGAGTACGTGACTCCACTGCTCTGGTGTCAAATGCGTTGTTCACGGGCCCTGTTCACACGTGCTCTGGATTGTGATGGAGACAAAGGAAGACATACCGCAGGTCGTCGGGCACATAGTCCACCTTTATGCAGTCGATGCGACATAGCTTGGGAATATTGGTCGTCCTGCAGCAGCAGAAAGATGCAATGACAGCTATCGTATTGTTAGTAATTTACAACGTCTTACACATAGCAACAGAAAGCGATCGTCTACCATTGTGGTAATCCTCCAGCGTTCAGACCCACGTCTTCCACAGAGGTTTTAATCTCTTTGTTAAAGATTCCACTGCCTACTGATGACACTACGAGCACATTCAGCTCTCTCGCAACAATGGATTGTCTTGCACCAGCTTGCAACATCCCGACAGCCCTCCAACGTATTTCATCGTTAAATGGTGTCTTCGGCTCATGCGTTCCGCTTTAGCTATCTCAGATTACACGGAACTATCGCTGCTAGAAGCCGTTGTGGTGTGTTTCTAGTACATATTTTATTAGTCTTATTTTTATAGAATTATCATCTTCGTATTTTGTTAGTATAATTTGTGTTAATCATGTAGTGTTGCTATTTTAATATACGCCTTATATCCGAGCCGCACAAAATTTTTAAATTTATAGTTGGGTTTTGTAAAAAAAGGTTGCTTACCGCTGCTATATCGTACATCATATCGATAACCTGTCATTTAAAGTATCTTCTATTCATAAATAATGTGGCATATGAGGTTATTTTTTTGTTTTCACAGCACGCGATTTTCTTTGCTTTGATTTTAAAAAGCGCCTAAGGTCTCTGATTTTAGTAATTTCGAACATACCTGAAAACTTTCACTACATAGAAGAATAGCATTTATTTAATGACAGTAATAATTTCATTCACATAAATTAGAACATTAAAAATCTGAAACTAAGGAATATTAGTTGAAGATTTTTAATGTTCCAATTTATGTGTAGATGTGAATCAATTTATTATAATTACTTTTTCAGCTAAACAGCACAAAAATGTGAATTCTGAGTGTCCGATATAATTTAGTTATGGTAACCTAATTAAACTCTTTGTTGTATTCATTAATTCATCTTAATTAAATCGCGCGAAAATTCGACGACTTAAGTTCATTACCAAATTTTGAAAAATAATAATATTGAATTAAAAATTATTTATGCCACTTTTACATCAAATTAAACTTATTTTAAATTTTAAATTTACAGATATTGTCTTTATTGACATTTTTAAGCCTTAAATCTAAGAGACCAAATAAAATATTACAGAATAAAAGTATAATCCTCAATAAACGAGAACTTTTCTTTTTAGTTAATGAAAAATAGCAATGAGAATTTTCTTTACCTGATCTTTCCGCTCCCCAACCAGCGACAGTAGTTCCAAATCCTTCCAAGTCTCTCATATTTGCATCAGGTAGACAAATTGGGGTGACGCTTGGTAGGTCTACCGCTCTAGAGAGTGTCAGCAAGGCAATATCGTCGTAATAGAATCCTGGCCTATATCCCTCGTGAACAAGTATTCTGTCGACATCGTATGTTTCACCTTCACTGATATTCACATGGCCAATTCTTGTCGAATATAGGTTTGGCCTGAGAGACACAAAGTTTATTAAGTAATTATAATATAAATATTCCGGTTATTTATTCGTTCTGTATTAGACATTGTCGATCTTAAATAAGTGTTTTAGAGACCATTAGATATTTTGGAAGCCGGCAATGTAAAATATCAAAGGTGTGCTCGCCGAGCTTTGTATTGCCAATGCTCTAGTTTCTAGCTGAATGTGCTAAACATTTGCATCACGAAAGCGCATACCGGGAAGGTGAATGCTATAACACTTATATTCTTCTTTCTCTCTCATATAAAACGTTACTGAGGAGAGGTACGAGATCCAGTCGAACAAATTCAGATAGTCACGAATTATCATCCATCATATTTACGAATTTGGTATTACGTAGCATGAACGACCTACTAGAAAAAACAAAGCTTTACTGGAAAAATAAGATGCATAAAGGCAAGTCCACGTGACATTGAGGTAAATGTCTGTCTAGATAAATTGGCGCGATATCGACAAGCTAAGGATGGTTTTGGCGGCTAGTTTTCGTTGCCAAATTTGGCGACATTTTGATCTTGTTCCTGTATAATTGTTATTAGTACTGTGATTGAATAACTATAATTGATCCTTATATGTAACTGTAAACATATCCGGCCATTATATGTAACTTTAACTGCATACGCCTTCCAGTAATTTTAAAAAACAGAAGGTACTAGAGATTTCTTGATAGCTGGGGGAAAATATATAAGGCTGGAGAGAGCATCAGTTCTCAGATTTTCAATTCGGAGTCGACTTTGGAATATTGAGAGATTTCCGTGCGAGCTTCGCTCTTTAGGGGCTCTTTGCATTGCATTTTGTTTAACCTTAGCAGTCTGAAGTGGGGACTACTGATTGTTCTCTGTCATATTGAGAAGAGCTGTACGAATACTTCTGTGGAAAGTTTCAGAAATATAGTTTCTTTTGTGAAAATAAATTTTATCAAGCTATCATTGGTTCTGTGTGAATTCAATCCATCACGAACTGACACGCACGAACAATATTTTAATGTGGACCCTGCTGTAAAGATCAGTAGAATGTTTAAGGCTAGGAAAGATGAAAAATCATGTGTGCGCTTTCCGGGATGGATGTTTTAAGTTTTTAGAAATTATTTGTGATAGACATATACAGAAAGAGGTAGCATAATGAAAGTGATCAAGTTCCTGAGTGTAGCTTTATTGAAAATCATGCTGGAACAAACATTAAAATTATTCGAGAACAAATGGTTAAAAGAAATCACGTATGCTGCTGAGCAGATTTAAAAAAAAAAGTTCTATGGCTGTTCAAATTTCAAATTTTAGTTTCTGAAAAAACGAATAAAACGATAAATTAATATTATTAATATTGATTCTAAATGTCTTATAAAATATAGAATAATTAATTCCTCTATTGAATTATTTTGAACGTGTTTTACAGAAAAACAGCAAGTAAAGAAACATTCTGCTTGCATTTTATGATTTTTCTTCCAGTATTTCCGGTCATTAAGATTTTACATAAAAGCTTTTAATTTGTGTTTATATTCACCACTTGAATAGTAATAGGTTTTATTTTATATGTATTAAAATTCAGTAAGAAAAATATCTAAGAATTTGAAATGATTTAATGACGATTTAGATAGTTTACAATCTTTTAAATTGCATTTTATCAGTTTGCTATTTTTCAATAAATCCTTTTACTTAAAGTTCTGAAACGTGCACAGATATGGACTAAATTATTTAATATTTTTACTGCTTGTTTAAAATTATATGCCTAATAGAAGCAGAGACGGGATTTGCAAAATATTGAGAAGAGAAATTATTGAAAGGGAAAAAGTAATTGAAATCCTATTTTTTCAAAACTTTTACATATAAATATGCTTTTTTTATTTTCTCTCAAAAACCAATTCATTAATTGCAAAATATATCCTTAAAATTATTAAAGATATTCTAAAAAATATAATAAAAACATGAGGGGGTAAAAACATTAAAAATTGTAGGAGAAGAAAGGTATTTTATTTGCCTAGTTTTTCTTAAAAATTTTTAATTTAAAAACAAAATGACCGACAAAGAACATTTTGAGGGCTTTAAATCATGTCGCCTAACATAAACATTACATATTTTTACAAGGCACATCCTGTTATAAAATACTGCACGATTTTGTTCATCTTAAGCAGCTAACTTGCCTATATGCCTACCTCTTACTGCTAGTCAATCGGCTTAAATGAATGCACTTCCAACACAGACCCCTTGAAATCCTTGCTACAAATTATTTTACATGGCTGTGAATTAAAAAGAATTTTTAACGGCTAGAAAATTGGGGAAAATAAGCGTTAAATTTACAAAATTGCATATTAAACATAAACTTTTGTAGAAATGTGTCAAATATCTATTTATGCCAACTATTATACCAAAGTAAGTGAGAACATAGAATAAATATCGAATTTTCCCGTGCCTATTCTCATGATGTAAATGGTAGCATGTCCAGTTAGTATCTTAAAGATCGTTGATTTAATCCTGGTGAGAGAGTATCTGATTTTTCACGTTTCCCTCTCCAAATGCACTAGTGTCCCTACACTGAGGCCCAAATTAAAAATATGGTGAACAATAGTTTTTTGCTACGTATATTTCGTCGACCAGATATCATGCTTTTCCCTAAACGGCTTTAAAGTGAGGGAGAATATAAGAAATTATCTCATTTTCCCGAACATACTTTCATGATGAATGGCACATCGAGCTAGAAACTCGAAAATCAGTGGTTCGAATGCCAGCGAGCATATAGTTGATTTATCATGTTGTTCAACTTCTAAAAATGTAATATCTCTACAAACATACTTCACATTGCCACCGCGTTTCGTTAAAATTCACTTCGATCTTTAGAAAACTAACATTTAAAGATGTGATTTTGAATATACTTACTGATTTCTGTCAAAACAATGAGCAGCTGATAGGACATGGGTCCTGTCAATTAGAAAACCAGTACACCATGGAGATTGACCGTTCTGTCTATCTCGCATAGTTATGGCAACCTGAAAATGAATAATGTGTTTAATCCTGAGAAATGTATTACTTTAATTAAAACCGAAATTGTTCTAATTTCTTTAATCAGAAACAAAGATAGTTTTGTAATAAATCGACTAATAAATTTTTATGTAGTTCTTATGAACTGGAATGGCAGAGAAATTTATAAGATTTAGAGTTTGAGATTTTATACATTTGCTGAAGTTACAACAAAATCGATATGTAATAAAAATGCATTAGCTCACACCCGACTTTGTGGGTTAGTTTAGTTATTCTGAAAGGGGAAATGAGTCCGCACAACTCTTTAATAAACAATTAATTGTTGCTCTATGTACTGTTTCAATACCCACATGAAGCAGATGTAAGATATCAGAAGCTCATACAGATATTACAAGTCATGTATTTTCAGTTGTAATCTTCATTCCGCTTGATTAGGATGTAGCTGGCAGGCTTGAACTAATACATTTTTGTATCCTAGGTCTAGTGCTTCGGTTTATGACGCAGAAATTTTCTGCTTATTCTTCTATATTGATTGGGCAGAAAATTATAAAGCTCGAGACAGGTATGAAAATGTAAATTAATGATAATTAATTTTAATTATCACCAGAGTTAATTAAAAATAAATAATAATGAAGAAGACATTGCGGGCGGGCTACATCAAATGCAGAAATTTCATTTTATTAGAGATGACATTATTGTTATTAGAATTTTAATTAATTTAATTAATGAAACATTTGTTTCATTAATTAAAATAATTAATGAAACAAAAAAAAAACAGTGACTCCAAGTTGTATACACAAAAGTGATAATTGGATTTTTTAGAAGAATATGGTAATTTTACCACAAAATATTAAAATATTAAATGAATAAAAGTAAAATTTTAAATTAAAAGTAAAACATGTAATTGCCGATATAATTATATATTTAGGAATTCTTAAGAAAAGTACTCATTACTGAAAAAAAATATTTTCTGCTTTCCAGATTTACAAAATTTTGAATTCTTTTCCTGAGATCAAATTTTTGAACTCTATTATTTTCAATAGCATACATTGCAGGAGAGTTCAAGAGTTACATTCTCTCATTAGATTTCAGATTCGTTTTAATAAATTTTAGTTTAATAAATTTTTCGCCAATAGCAGCTTTCTTTGCTAACGTAAAAGAATTTTCAAAATAATCTGTGGTTCGGGTGTTACATTCCGCAAGCGATTTACTTTTTTGCATTCAAAGAGGACTACTTATATTTTCGTTTTTTACTTTTATCCAGTTCGAAATTTCTCGGCTTCTAAAAATTCTAATTTATTTCATATGGCGACTGACTAATGTTACAGAAAGGATTCTTGTGACCAAATTCACAGCATTCGCGTCGTTGAGTGTCCGCTACCATGTCAGGTGTGTCTAATTGATCATTCTTAGTTAACTCTTTGAGGGGCAGGAAAAGGCAATTAACTTTTTTAGCAAAACATGTTTTATTTACTATGTCAGGTATTACAATGAAATTATTTGTGACAATTACACATATATTGTCCAAGACGCGGGAAAAAAAAAGACCACTTCTGATGGTTAGTGTCAGTAACCTACGCCCACCGAACACATCCCTACAAATCAATCTCTATGGTACTCATGGAAACAGTTTTTCTTTTTCAAGCAGTATGCAACTTTGCATGTGCCGCATTACAGGCTTTTCTTGGTGCTGCAGAGTGCACACCGTCGTGATGTTGTCTTCGATGGCTGATGCTTATTTTCTTGAAGACGAATTGCTACATCAACTACTGGCTTATGTTTCTTGTTTGCCATCTAGTGAGCTACAAGGGAACTTCAAAAAAGGTAAATCTTGAAAACAACTCACACGAGTGAGTAAGACTTTCAATGGAAAAGGGGTTACTGTAGGTAACCACCGCCCTTCAAGGAGTTAAGGAGTAAGTTTGTAGAGTCATTAGGTTTATTTCTACGCAGGAGTCTTGAAAAATGAGCAATGCTTTATCCGGGAATCGAACCACAGACCTCTCGGTTACGCGTCGAGCGTGCTGACTACTACCCCCCCCCGGAAGGCGAGAGAAATACCTTATAGACGACCCCTTTTAACGGGCGACTGGGGATTAGGGACCCCAATCGCCAAATCGTGGTAGTGAAGAATCATCATCATCCACCTTTTAGTTGGGACGCCACTTGTAAAGTCATTAGGTTTATTTCGAAGCAGGAATAAAAAATGAGCAACGCCTTCGCCGGGAATCGAACCACGGACCTTTCGGTTACGCGTCGAGCGTACTGACCACTACACCCCGAAGGCATGCGAAGAAGGAGAAACGTTATACGTTCAGTGATGAAAGTTTCTCCCATCTGAGTAAAAATGCATGAAGATAGCGCTCTTAGAAGGAAAATCTTCGTCACCCTAATTAAAATATAATTTAATCATTGGATTTTTTACTGATCTTTTCAAGGAAGGCTTCCGCTTCCCTTATTTTGTTTGTGATGGACGTCCATGACTTCCCCTTTTTTAATAGGTGATATATTTTTTCCGGCATCTTTTGCATAGTACCAGAATATTCCTTAATATCTATGTCTTCACTCCTGTACGATAAAGACGTTGCTGTACGAATTTGCCTCCGAGTTGCCTTTATTTCAGTTGTTCTTTTTGAATAAATAAAATGTTTCCCTATCCAGATTTTACGTTTTCCTGAAGAAAATTTCTCACATATCATCTGAAATGCCTTTTCATTGAGCTTTAAGCAAAGCACTAGGAATACAAAGAACAAACCCAGACCAATAGAAGCATGATTGTCAAGTTACATAGAAATGAAGCGTCTTTCCTGAACAAACCAATCTGGTCAGCTTGTAGAGTAGAATTTAGGTCGATGTTTCACGGACTTCGAGATAGAGCCTGAGTTCCTGACTAGCGCGCGTTTATCATTTGGCTACGTCTGTCTAAGCTATTGCTACGCTCGGCCATTCTTTAGGCCCTTGTTCGGCTTCGCCGATTTAATTAAGATTTAGGGGCCAACTACTTAGAATCATAATAGCTTCTGTTATAGCTTTCAGTTAGCTTTAGTTAAGCTTAATTAAGTTTAATTTCATATTCATTTAAGTATTAAGTGGAGGCTTTGCTGTATACTCCGAGTTAGGAGTTGCTTGTATCATATTAATTGTAAGAAATAAAGGGTAGTTAATCCTTCGTGAGTTTTAAGTCTCTATTCACACACTTAAGCGATTTTTCTCTTCTTAGTGTTTTCGGGGTTCAAGGATTGAACACTGAGTTAAATAAATGAAACCCCACATTTGGCGCCCGATTTTGTTCTTAACGAACCGTGCCGCTAGGTAGTGAAGATTTCACGGTGACTCCTCCGACCTTTCAATTCCCTCAACCGCAAGCAAACCCAGTGGAGGGATTCAGATTCATCATGGAAACAATGAGAACGGCAATGAAGCCAGCAGCAACTTTTGACGGCAAAGGGTCCGTGATGACTTTCCTGGAGCATCTGGAGTTACATTTTACATTATATCCTGTACACGAGCTGCAGAAAATTATCATTGCTACGTCGAACTTAAAAGGTCAAGCTGTCAGCTGGTACAAGAATATTGGCAAGAGTTTGTTGGGGGATCTGCGATCCAAAATGTACACTTGGGAAAATTTTAAAAATTCCATATTAAAAGCATTCCCAGTTGTGAAAGACCGCGAAAAATTGGAATAGAAATTATTTAGCAAATATCAAACTAATTTCGACGAGTTAACGGAATTCATCTTAAGGAAGATCCACATTGTCAAATTATTACATGGAAAAAGGCCCGACAAAGAAATTATCGAAATCATATTGCCGCGGTTACTGCCATAAATCCAGGACTTTCTTGAAGTCAGGAATCTGCAAACCTTGGAAAGCTTATTCGAATTAGCAGTGAATTTTGAGAGTAGGCAAACGGCCAAAAAAGCGCATGCAAACAACTTTAGGGAGTATTGAAGGTTTGACGCACAAACGAAACAAAAAAGTCAACAGAATTCGTATCGGCAAGAGGGGAAATTTGCAAAGTCAGATAAGAAAAAGACTGGTCAGTCCAAAAGCGTGAGAAAATAAAAAAACAGTTGGATCAAGAGGCAGATAAGAAAAATTTAAACTAATCACGGTGACTAGGATGAGGGCCAGGTCATCGTTTAGGAAGAAAAATCCCTCAGAAATCAAACTGAAAACGATAGTCATAGAAAATTTGGCCTTGCCAGAGATCCATATGTTATTAAACAACGTCGCAACTACCGCCCTACTGGATACCGGAGCACAATACAGCTTCTTGTCGCAGGACTTCTTTAAAAAGCATTTTCGTCGTTATAGATTGTTTAAAACAACTGGACAACGGGTGATCGCTCCCAAGCCAAACAGTGTGTCTGCTTGCGAAAAGTGGGGCTGCATGTTCAAATAAACAACGAGGCTAAAAAAATAAATTTTTTAGTGGTAAAGAATTTGTTAACCACAGCCATATTCGGGGAAGATTTCTTATGCGCAGCTAGGGCAAAAATTAATTTCAAAGATTCTCCTTTGCAGGTCGAGATGGACAAAATTGAAGAGGAAAAACTACAATCTCGGAATTGAAATTTAACTCACCTTGAAGAAGAAGAAAGAGAGCAAATCGAAAATCTGGTAAAACAATTTTTTCAGTTAGTCAACGAAAAGCCTGGCTTCTGCCAGGTTGTAACACACAGTATCGACACTGGTAGTGCGCGCCCAGTTTGGTGTAAACCGTACAGGTATCACAGTGTGAAGGAAGACATTTTCGAAGTGTGTTGCTAACACACTACGAAAATGCAACAAGAAAAGAAACAGATGCAGAACAAGAAAATTAAACCAAGTACCATCCGCTATGCAAGTCCAATAGTTTTGTGTAGAAAAAAAAGTAGACTGCCACCCGCAGAACCGAATGCGTGGAGATTCGTAGTTGACTATCGTAAATTAAATAGCATAACGAAATACCCCACATATCCCCTCCCGATAATAGATGAAATTATAAGAAAGATTCTTTCTACGAAATATATGACCACATTGCACCTGACGTCAGGCTATTTTTAGATTGCAGTAAAACCCGAGGTTGTCGAAAAAAACAGCTTTTGTTACAAAGTCAGGCGTGTATGCCTTTTTAAGAATGCCGTTTGGCTTAAGCGGAGCTCCGGCTATATTTCAAAAAGTTATGGACATTGTTTTCAGGCCAGTCTTGGGCAAAAATACAGTCACCTATCTCGATGATATTATTGTGGCAACCGAAACCCTAGAGGAACACATTAAACATTTAGAGGAAGATTTACATTATTAAATGAGGCGGGCCTGAAAATTAATCCAAAGAAATGCAAATTTGCCGCCAGGGAATTGAGGTACCTCGGCTATAAAATCTCGAAAAACGGTATTCAGACGGACAACTCCAAAATATTAGCCATTAAAAGCAATCCACCTCCAAATATGGCCAAGAAATTATCTTCCATTTTGGGAATGTGCTCCTATTATAGAGTTTTTATAAAGGATTTTGCAAAGATAGTTGAACTCTTGTAGGTTCTTAAACGAAAAAAGGAGAGATTCAGATGGACAGCGGAGGCGAACACGGCGTTTGAAGGATTGAAATACGCCTTAATTAACGCCCCTGTACTTAATTCCCCGGACGGGGATTAAAATTTACAAACTGCAGCAGACGTGTCAGACTACGCAGTTGGCGCAGTTCTTTCCCAAAATGGGTAGCCAATAGCCTTTTCTAGCAAAACGCTGACTCAAACTCAACCTAATTATACCGCAACTGAGCAGGAAACCCTCGCGGTCTTATTAGCGGTGCAAAAATTCCGCGTTTACTTCTGAAGTGCCCCAATAACTGTGTATTCAGATCATACGGCAGTTGGTCAATTGTACTCCGGTCAAAAATCTGTCGCTCCGGCTTATAGGCTTATACGTTGGACGTTAAAACTACAAGAGTTTAATCTCTACATATCATAAAACAAAGAGTCTGTGTGTGTGTGCGTGTGTGCGTGCGTGTGTGCGTGCGTGTGTGTGTGCGTGTGTGCGTGTGCGTGTGTGTGTGTGCGTGTGCGTGTGTGCGCGTGTGTGTGTGTGCGTGTGCGCGTGCGTGCGTGCGTG
>KK119822.1:184425-225934 GCA_000611955.2 Stegodyphus mimosarum
AGTAAGGTGACATCACCTATTTTGTCATAACGCTGATTAATTTTGTAACAGGGCTACTTTAAAGGGAGTTTTCTACTTTCAGAGGAACTGAATTTTTGTTGGTCATCGTTCTGTAAACTCTAAAAAAAGTATAATAAAAAAATATGGGTAAAACTTTTTAAATTGAACAGTTTTAGCTAAAACCAATAAACAAGAAAAACAATTTTTTTTCAGTTATCATAATATTCTTTGTTTTATTTGTTTAAAAACAATAACTTGTAAATTTCATACAAGAAATTTACTGAAATATTGACTTTTTAATTTTAAGGAAGAATAAATGTCATAGCATAGGAACGACATATTCATCAACGATTACATTCAGTTCATTTAAATTCCTTTTTGATAACTTTGATTTGAAATCCGTCATTATTAATAGCCCTAAAATTTTATTTACAGTCATATATTTCCAAGAATATTGTAATTGTTAAAACAATTTTTGTGTATATGTGCACATATATTATTTCTTACATGATTTGATTGCTAGGAAAACTATATGTGTTCATTTTGAACATCTATAAATATGGCAATTTGCTTTACATACCTATTAATATGGCTTATTTTAGTATCATAACTTCTATTCTATAAAGTGAAAAGGATTTAAGACACATTTTGTATATAATAAATTTCAACCAAATATATATTTATTTCTCTTCATATGTGAGCTTGAATTTAGATGTCACAGAAAGAGAACGCACCTGCATTAAATCAGTGGCTTTATGAGTTGCTATTCGTTTTTAACACGCTGGTTAGAAACCTTATTCAAATTCAAAAGAACAACTAAATTTACTTTAGACACAGCTATCGATCCATATCCAAAATTTGTAGGTTTAAATGAATCACTGAATAAGGAAATCATTAAAATGAGTACATAGGAAGAAAACGTATTCAAGAAAAAGACTTAAGACTGTGTTTGGTATTACTCACGCCTTTATTTTAGAAACAAATCGAATACATCAAAAATTTTTCATCAAACGTTAAGAACTTACTTGAGTTTGATACTGGGCCAGTTCTTATTGTATTCGGGATCGGGTCTGGTGGTGCTGACAATGGACGTCGTGGTATGTCTTGTGGTCTCGATGGACGTTGTCGTCTATTTGTACGTCTCAGTGGTCTTTGATTTGGACAGCAGACCATACGCCTTCTCCTTTCGCCCCTTGTGTAACCGCAAGTTTGCACATCTTGCCTCCAATTCGAAGATGCTCTAAGCGCAGGGCAAGCAGCCAAAGTCCGACACTGACTGTTTGAATCACAAAGGTCAGAGCTAGGTTCATCAGATCGTCGCACTTCACTGGGAAATCGGATTCCTATATTGGAAAAAGTAATGCTAAAATAAAATTATACGAAACTACACTGTACCCAGCTTTAGGGCAAGATTTACTGTAATTTAAATAATAGTAAGTTCTTTTTAGTTGGACCACATTTCTTATCACTTTAGAAGCTTTTTTTAAATTTATAGTTCTTATAAATAAGCAAATAGTCTAACCGCGATTGTTATGAATGCTAAAAATCGGCCGTTTTATGTTAGTAAGGAAATTTGTTTAATAAGTAAAATATTTCTATTGAACCATGTTACGCAAGAGAAATTGATGCAGGTACCATAACAAGTAGCTTGGTGTAAGTATGAAAGATTCATTCTTACCAAGATCTGAAGATAATAAATTTGCATGTAACCTGCTCTCAATAAGCCTTTCTTTGTAGCTTTTCGCCGGTAATATTTCTAGACATAAGTTTAGATACGCGCTAAATGTCTTGAGGAATATTTAATCACATTTCTTAAAGAATTGTCTTCATATCTTTTGCTCTAAACCTCCGTTTTTTTATCTTTTTCTTCAAAACAACCCATGTGCTCTTGCTTGGATGAAGTAAGAAGAATTTTATATACAGGGTGTTTCTAAATGAAATCGGGGTTTTAACGCTTTGTAGTATTTATTACGTAAAAATTACAATTAATACATGAAATGAAAGAGCAACTCAAAACATTTTTGTTTGTTGGTACGTGTAATGTGCCAGAAAGCCCTAGTAGCAAAAACGGCGACTATTGAACAGAAAGCTTTTGTGTTCTGCAGTTTGAAAAGACCGAATCTGCAGTTACTCTGCAACGTGCATTCTATATTAAATTCAGATGTGATCCCGAAAATGATAATGGCATCCGTAGATGGTATCATGAGTTTGAAAATACCAGCTGCCTTTGCAAAGGGAAAAATGAGCTTGAATGGAATGGACGAATGCTTTTGCAAAGAGAACGTTGTGCGAGTGAGAGTTCTACCTGTGGGGGTTCATTAAGGATCGTGTGCATGTGTCTCCAATACCAGCTGACATACCCGAGCTAAGAAACAGGACAATCAGAGCTGTTACAACAATTACACCACAAACACTACTCAGCATTTGGGAAGAACTGTGCTATTGACTTGATGTGTGCCGTGTGACAAAAGATGCACACATTGAACACTTGTGAGCTTGTAGGTATAACTGTTTGAGTTGCTCTTTTATTTCATGTATTAATTATATAGTTTTAAGGTTTACATAATAAATACTACAAAGCGTCAAAACCCCGATATTCATTTAGAAACACCATGTATTATATATGATAGTTCTGAAATAAACTTACGGCGAAATAATGATAGTCTATTTATCAGCAACGTCAGTTAACTTCTTTATGCAATAAGTTTGTTCATCTCTGAATTCTGATTAGTTTTATATTTATAGAAACAGGATAGCTTCGTGAATGTTTTTGTATTTTGCACCATGTGTAACGCAAAATGAAGCAGTTTTTTATTGAAATATTTTTCCGAAAGCAACTCTCTATCAAGGGTAAAACATAGGTGGCATTGAGTGAGTTAATTTTTTATAACTTGACACTAAAGTTATTTTACTCTTGTTGCTTCATTTTTTAAATTTGATTTTTGACGAAACGCTATGTTTCCTAATTTAAATCCACGGCTTGGCCAAATGGTTAAGACTGAAGAATACTAGCAGTTCGATCCAAATTCGAACCGAGGGAACGACTTCGCTATGTGGTTGATTTTGTTGTTTACTTCATGCGTAACGTTCTCTTTAAAAGTCTTCTACGAAGGCAAGGCGATATAGCCTTCGTGTGCCTTGCTGTACTCATATCCACCTAGCCTAATTTGAAGTGAAATTAAATCACAAACTACCTTTAATTCGCTTCACATACATTTAATTGAACTTAAATCAGAAGACTAAAAAAATATTTTTTCACATCCGAGCAATTGTAAAACAAACACAAATGAAGATTTAAAATGATATTCTCAGTATCGCTGTTTGATGTCAGGCAATTATGGCTGATTCCCATTTTTGTGCTCATATTAGTACATCCTCGTCACCATACTTAGCTTTACCTACCAGATTCTCTACATTTATTTAATTTTTTTTTTCGCTAGAGAAGAATGTGACTACCTGAACAAAAAATATTAAACTTATTCTCATCTGCAAAGATGACCTGATCTTCGGTGGGATAAACTTTTATTTATCATTAATTAGCTGTTTATTTTTCTTACTTAGAAACATTTTTTCTAGCTGATTGACTGCAGTTGTTCTGACTATTGTCTGACAGTTGACAATTAACAATTGTTCTGACTGTTATACGATATGCTTCCTTAAGCTCTGCAGAAAGATTCATAACATTTAAATATAGATTTCTTAAAACTTATTAGAGTATAAAAATGTTGGTCTTACAAAGTAAGCTTTCAAGTATATCCTCTTCTTTTCTTATTTAGAACTCAGTTTCCTTCTTTGAATATCTTTGTAAAATTTAAACCAGTAGAAAGTGGCAAATTTTTATAATAATCTCCGTAAACGACCTATCATTTTTAAAATAAAAAATAACGAATTTTTTCTTCATTTCTACTAACATTTTCTACTAACATTTCTACATTTAACGTTTCTTTTTGATACCATGGCATGATGTCACAGAGCGCGTTAAGTGTAAATTGATTTGCAAAATAAATTTTCGATCATCCAAGACCTAAGAAATCCTTTTTTATTGCTGATTAATTTTTTTAAAAAACATTATTTTATTATCTGAAATTCAAATATAATTTTGTAAGCAGTTGAACAAATATATTTAAAAATTAAAACTGATGTATTATAATATAACCCGTTATTTTTGCTACAGAGTCGAAAGGATCTCAACAGTTTTTAGTGCGTCGATTTAATTGGAAGTGCCATTTCATTATTCTACTCAAAATTTAACTAAATGGTAGGCAGCAATATATTTATTTCATACGGTCAACCGAAATATCTCGTATTAGTAAAAAAGCGAAACAATATGTAATCATTATTAGCTTAAGTTTATGCTTTAAATCATTTAAAGACAAAAGCAAAATTGAAGTAAAAAGGAAAAAAAATTGAAAGATTTTTACATTACTCTCAAACGGGATTTTATTATTTTTTTTTAACGTTTTGTGTGTTACTTTTATTTTTTAAGAAATCGTTGAGTTCCTTATTCAAAATCTTGTTAATGACTTACAAAATATGAAATAGGTAATAAAACAAATCCGAAATTCAAAATTCAAAATTCGGGCTTTCAGGTGTCTATGTCCAGGTGAAGGTTTACGTTATTCAAAATTTGTCTTGGTAACATCGTTTTTTCACACTGTAAGAAACATACCTACATTCATGCACATTCTACTTTATTTAATTTCTTTGAAAATAATACATTACGATAATAACATAACAATATGAAAAGTGATTTAGCCTTTTACAGTGATTCAATGCAAAATCCCGTTTCGAGACTAATAGTCCTTCTGAGCTAACCCTCCTTTAGGTTAATAATTTTTATGACCTCCAAATTTAGCAAAATATGTAGTCTTTATCTACGGAGCTAAATATTAAGCGTAAGGGAAAATATTAGCCATATATTTAACATTTAAAACACATCTTCTTACTGAGCATTATTACGTATGTTTAAATTATTTATTCACATAATTTTCTTGTAAGCACTTGAGTAAAGAAAACATACATCTGAAAGTGCAATATAAACTGTAAAATATTTACATTTTCTCCTCAAAAAGCATTGTTTATAACTGGCTTTGAAGAACGCAGTATGACGTTACACACTCTCTATAAATGTGAATAATTAAATAAAAACTGTTGGCTTACTTTGAGAGCAGGCGAGTTGAAGAAGAAACAAAAATAAATAGCTGGAAGAGAACAACATCTTCTGATGATATTTTATTCTGTTCTGCTGTTAAGACTGAAGATTGAGGACTGAAGAATTATATTACTTTAATTAAATCACACTGAATGCAAAAAAAGGAACTAAGCGGCGCTAAAGCAAGTTGTGCCGGATTTCCTATACTATAGGAAATTTCATGATTGCGAATTTTTGTTGCATCCTCTTTCCAAGGTAGAACTTCCATTTATGCAAAAGTGAAAACGCATTGCTTATTATAATGATCACTGAAACACACTTTCCCTGCAATGAGATGTGCAGTTTTCCAATTTCGACATAACTCGGAAAAGTTCGAATTACGCATTTTGGATGAAAAATTATTTTCACTTTTTAAAAAAAAAGTATTTGAATGTCTTTCAGAACGTAATTATCTCTGTGTATTACAAATAATTTTCAAAAATAAAAATTTAACTAAATTTATATATCTTATATAAGAAAAACTTTTCTGGCGAAAAATAATTGGAGCTAGATCAAAAGAGGATTAAGTTATTATTTATGACTGTAAAAAGCTTGGGTTTCCTTTATTGGAAAGGAAGCTTTCGCACTTTAATGGAGGATTTTTCGTGCAAGCTGATTAATACTTAACATTAAACGCAGGAAAGTCGTGGAGAACCAATACAAGGAAGAAACTTGTTATGAAACGGTTTGCTCAAAATGTTTAAGTATCCTGTCGTCGACGGACACTGCAAGAAGTTAGGATACCCAATTCAAGTCAAACTGAAATTTCATTCATTTTTTTTAAAGAAAAACTTTCTTTTATTATTTTGCTTTAAGACTCAAGCATAAATTTATATTATCGTATAGAATGGGCTTGATTCATACTGATTTTAGAATTTTATTGAACACTGATATATTTATTCTGCCGTTATAAAACATTAAAAATATATTATTTCAAGGCTTATAGACACGTATATCCAGGGCCGACATTATGGTTGCTCGCGCCACGGGGAAGTTGAACTTTGGCATCCTTTTTAACTATAATTCTAAAAAGTTTCACGAAAAAAAAATATAGAAATGAGTTATTAGTTGTTTTTAAACATACAATGAATAGTGTTGTTTTTTTTTCAACCACTATTTGCACAATATGAAAAAATGTCCTACCTAATGCACTTTCTTCTTTAGGCCAACAAATTTTTTCTGCACTTTTTACGTTTACTTTCTTTGCAATACCATTTCGCATAGATAAAACTGTCGAAAAATGCAATCTGTCTTGAGACATGGATGATCGCTTGTGCCACTTAGTTTTGGCACAAGCATTTTGGTATGACCGTAAGTATACTTTTACGAGATTTAGTTTACTAACGCTTCTCTTGCCAATGGCCACAGTTATAGATAATTTCACATGCACAGACAATCATAATTTGAGTTTATTTTAACCAAAATATTTTTAAATCTGTTATTGAAACTTTAAATGTTCGAATCTCTTTCATAAAGAATTAATATCTCTGTCTAGTAACACACTGACCACATGACTTTTAAATCTGTTTCTGTATCATGTGCATTTAGAATCTCGTACGTGTATTCCTATTCAGACAGTTTCCTTCTTTTTCTTATACTTTTAACTCTAAAAATCGGCTCTACATCTAGTACTGTAGCTAATTATTTTCTGACTCTAGTGCTTTTTCATATCCACTTGCAAGCTTATCAATTAGGTAATTAATGACACTTTTCATTAGTGAAAGTGCCACAGAGGTGTTCATACCAAAGAATCATACCAAGTCTTTGTTTCCAGTCGCCTTGCAGGATCAGATGAAATCATTTCTGGAAGTTCATAAAGAGCTCCTCAGATAACCACGATTTCGTTTGTAATGGTTTGAAGCATATCTGGACATGCTCTTGCGTTGATGACTTGTGTTGGAGTTTTTCTAAATCTGTTCCTCTCTTTCTAGAAGCATAACAAACAAAACAGAGTATACCCTGTTTATAAATAATACTTATAACATTAGATTTTTGCAAGAGACACGATCAAGTCCTCTAAGTATATTTTCACATTTTGTGGCTAAATACATAATACGGTTTTTGCAGCAAAACTTATTACCAAGACTAATACCCAAATGTTTAATTTGATTCACCATGTCGAGTAAAATACCAGTCTTCACCAATCTATGATGGCATAAAGGGTGGCTGATCGTTTCTTTGGTAGACTATTTTATTTATGTAATATGTACCTTTTTATTTCAATCACAAGGGTTAAGAGAAATTAATTTTTACAACTAATATTTTGAAGTTCATGTTTAATAACGGTCTATGTTATTACCTGATGATATTTAAATATTTTTCTACCGATTCGTCAAACAGAAGATAAAGTAAGATTTGGCTGATATTATAAATTTAGAAAAGCTCATTTAAAAAAAATTAAATATAGAACTGAAATTTGAGTTAATGAGGAATATATGCACAAATTATTTATAAAAAATATGCAGCACAAATTATTTATAAAAAATATGCAGCACAAATTATTTATAAAAAATATGCAGCATAAGTTCATTATGAATATTAATGATATTCATAACGAACTAAACAAAAGATGTTTGTTATATAAAATGGGAAAAAATATGTTAAAACTGTCAGAATGATTTGTATTGCTTAATTTAATTAGCTTAATTTATATTGTTTAAATATTAAAAAGTCAAATGTAGTATTTTGTAACAAAATTATTATTGGTATATTAATTTTACTAAAATTTTGCTTCACAAATACATTTTTATATGCAATACTATTGAAACAAAGTGATCTATTTCTTTTCTTTATTCTCATATTATTTTCTTCGTTCTCTCTGAAATAAGGACTTTTCAGCCTTCAATCCGACGTCCTAAGATGCTTTTTAACTATAAATACACGAATGAACATTTAGTAAAATACATGAAAAAAGAAGTTTGATTCTAAAGATGTTTTAAAGCAAGAATATTGTACTTTAAACCGGTAATATGTCCAAATATATTTTAGGAAATTCTCTAAAATTAAAGCAAGATCATAACTATGCAATCAGTCCCAATGAACATCATATTGTGCTATAATGCTATAAACATTTTTATGAAAGAGAGAACTCCTGATTAAAAATACATTGTACATTTACTTTATAACAGAGAAGCATAAAACATGCACGCAATATTAAGCAATGAAAAATCCTGCATGTCATTATAATATTATAAGATACCAATTCTCAAGTTAAACAACATTAGCTCACATCAGCAATAAGTTAGCCATTCGAATTGTAGCCTCTTAGGTGATGTCCTCAAAAATAAACTTCATTTAGCAAGGTTCTATAGTTCAATGACATTACAATTTACCGTCAATATTACTTTGTATGCCAAAATGTCGAATGCTTATTATTTATCGTTGGATAAGCTTCTTCTTTTAAAGCTGGGTAAGTTCTAGGAACTAAAAACAGTGTTCCCTGACCACGAACAGCTTTATCTCCTCGAACGATAAATTCTTCCTCGAAATTCTTAATGCACACATTACTATATTTCCTAGGTATAAAACCTTCTTAATCAATATTTCTACCCATTTCTGAAAGTACCGAATCCGAAGGAAATTTAAAAGTGAACACATGTTTATTAGTACCATCGTAATTTGATCGACATTTAAGTGCACTACATTTTCTAGGCATTCTAAAACACACTTTTTCTAATAAATTCGGATTTGCAGTATAATACTTTACCTTTTGGTAAAGTACAAAACTGTTTAGAATAAAAAACACAAGTAAAAAAATATCTCACCGGCGTTAGTCATTCAGTAAATCAAGTTATACTAACAAAAATGCCAGACGACGACTGTGACATCAGATTATGTGATCATCACATTAGAACAGGCCTGTTTAGTTGACCTTGATTTATCTCGGTGCCCCACATTACTGAATTCTGTAGGTCATATTTTACAGATATATCTTCGTAAAATGGGGAAGAACGGGAGTAAATATTAATTAAATTGTTCAAAATTACTTGTGGAGAATCGTTGTTTGAATTTGAACATTGTGCATACGCAAAACATTTCAGTCGACGTCAGCATGCGCAAAATCTGTGCGCACGTCAGAAAGAGACTAAGACTCTTTCAGGTCCCATACAGTCATCAGGAAGGTTATGTAAGATAGCTGTGCTGAGGAGCAAGTTAAACAAGCAAAAAAGCCGAAGGTTGGCACAAGGGCGCCAAATGGACGTGTTTTTAAAAGAAGTAGTTATTGGAATACAGGAATGCGGACGATCTCAAAGCTGTCTCAAATTCTGAATTCTGTGTGATCTCAAAACTGTGGCAAAGGTTTCACAGTATGGCAGATATTACCCTACAACGAGTACAAGGTCGACCAAGAGTAACAACCATTTAGCAAGACTAATATTAAGCAATAACTGCGCAACTTCAGAGGGACAATTGTGCCAGAGAACTGGGTTCAGCGCTCACAGCCGCCATAGGAGTACGAATTTCGAGGCAAACTGTCCATTTGAGACTCCATCATAGTAGTCTGTATGCCAGACGACACGCAGTTTTCATTCCTCTTACGCCTGCGCATAAACACGCTCGTCTAAACTGGATTTTGAAACATCACCACTAGAGTTTGAAAGAATGGGAGATGAGACGAGTCAAGGTGTGGGTAGGCAAAATGCCCTTCCGCAGCCCCCAAACTCCGTTCCAGAACTGAAAAGAGCTCTCCTTTAATGCTTAGAGCTGTTTGAGGCCCCAAATCATCTACACATTCTTAGTATATATGGGCCATTGTCGTGTAGCATGATGGCTACCAGAAGCGACCACACACCTTATTAAATTGTCAAATAACATTTATTTTAATTGGTTTCACTAAATTATAAGCTACTAGTTTGTGCTGGTTTCTTTCAAACTGTTTCTTTGGATAATAAAAGTAATTAGTATCCTTCTTTTGCAATGGTTTCTTATGGTATAACCGTATTACACTCGCATATCATGTTTCCCGCCATTCTGACTTGGATTTCCTTAAATACTCACATAAACATCATTTATGTTTCTGATGTTCCTCGCCCTTCGTCTATCACAAAACGTCGAGGAACCTAATGCCCTACCTAGCGACATATCGCTGAGTTCAGACAACTAGATTCTAGAAGGGTTAAATTATCCTTTTATTCGCTCAAATAAATAATACAACCTGCCCCTTCTCGGGCTTACAGAGAAGCCTCTGTTCGAGCTGTAACTCAAAATGAGAAACTAATCTAGTATTAACTAAAGTAGAAGGCATAATTATCTAACGTAGTTGGCCCTTAAATTAAACTAGTCGGCGAATATCAACAGGCACGTATAATACGGCCGAGAATAGCAGCTTCAATATTGAATTATCCCAGAAGGCAAACACTCGCCACTAAGGACTCCTAGCACTCTTTATCGAAGTTCCAATAAATACTACTCCTAACTCGTTTGCATTCAATGCGATTCTAAAATCTCATTCTGGTAGGGAGTTTTAAGTGGGATACTATAATTGTAAGGAAAGAGTTCCAAAATTAAGATAACTGTTATAAAATTAAAATGCACCTTTCTCCACCAGAATTTATGTTAGCAAACAAAAAGCTCTTACAACGACCTTGTTCAAAACTTTAAATTCTAGAAATACTTTCTCTAACTTTACTTTCTAAACTTTTCAAACTTTAGATTTCTCAGTCTCAATTACACTAATCGAAGTTTAACCAACTTTACAGTTACAGTCAACTTTGTGATATAACTAGGGATTGCAATTTCGGGCCAAAAATTCAGTACAGGTATTCGGTATTTTTAGATCTTAATACCAGAATACTGGTTTTAATACCGGTAGTAGGAATTTTAGAAAAAGAAAGAAAACACGGGTGTTTTCTTTGTTTTATTTGCCAGTTTTATTAGAGATTAAATGTCCCAAAAAATCATTTGTAACATGTAAATTATAAGAGTACGTAAAGAATCACAAAAAAGTAAAGAAACAAGAATAGCTTATGTATTTAAATCACAAAAAAGTGTAGATATCACTATTCAGTCTGTGATACTATTACAAATTTTTGAAATGTGACCTTAAAAACATGATGCATCAATTGTACAAGTTAAAATTAAGATAAAGAAAAATATTTTTCCAATTTTACATTCTTCTTTTCAGCACTCTATAATTATCTTGACTTCTTATGTGTCCTTCCAATATATGTGGAAGGAAAAAGTATTAGTACTTTACACAGAGATAAATTTTTACACTCTCTTGTTTAATTTACATTTTATCGCTTTGTTTAGTCCACATACAAATTCATTCACTCATACTTTAAATTCAATCCCCCAGTGCTGTCTATATGTATGTACTATAAGGCGATAAGCGTGGAAATGTTGTGTTGAAATGATCAACACTACTATCTAACTAACTTCCAAAAAGTAAAAAAATTCTTGCAACTCAAGACCTAGAAGGACACCTTCTTTTCAATACTATACCTAGTTTACTAAAAGCACGAAATTGTTCTAAATTTTTGTGCAACTGGAGAGACTAGCTTTAACACATTCACAAAAAGTTAATAAACTTTCTTTCAAATATTTCATTTAAACAAAGTTTGAACTTTGAAGCACTTTTACATTCATCATGTAAAAATTACTTTCATTAGAAAATTTTTTTACACATTTAACATAGTAAAATTTTTAAGATTCACTTTACATCGCAACGCCCACAGTTGCTGTACATACTTTACAATCCTTTTCGAAAAATTTAATTTTAACTTTTAGTTTACAACCATTTGAATCGTAATTTCAAGTCTTTCTGACTAAAAGATATTTACAGCATACTTTATCGCGAACTTGCGAACTAAATTAAAAATCTTGCTTTTAGCACACTATAACGAACGTCTCGCTCGAGAAAAACTTATTCTCCTTAGCAATTTTGAATAAAATGATATAAACTGAACTTCAATTCAAAATGAGAAAAAACAAAGAAAATTTTCATTTATCCTTTGCTTTTTGAAGTCCTCCATTTTTTTGTGGATAAATTACTGCCAACTCGGACAGTTCAGGCTTCGAACTCGGATTTTCCTTCGAGGCAGCTTTCCTTTCGGTGGATTTTCCTTTCTCGTTAACTCTGTAGGGATTTATATTTATTTTGAATAAACAGTTAAATTTAATTTGAAGTCCTTTCCTATAAGCCTTCATTCCCCTAATTGTCAGTGCCACAATATTTAAATTTGGTATTGCGCGTGAATTAATGCAAATTCTACCACTGGAAGAAAAAGGTTTAAGTACCAAGTTCTAGAAGGGAAAGTTAGTCTGGGAAAACTCTGTGCGTATTGTAGCATCAGCTTCGGCTTAGCAATTGTTGCTGGTTAAATGTGGCGTAACAGCTGTCACTTTGCTGCCACTAAATTTATCAACACTCTGTCAGGAAACAGGATAGTCTGAGCCCTGTAGTTTAATTCTACTACTTGTTAATATCTTCAAATTTTGAGTTTAGTTCTTACTGTATCAGTTTTCGCCCAAGCAGAGGCGTAGTTTGTTAGCGTCGAGTTGATGCATTGTAAATAATTTAAGAATGTAATAAAGAGTAATTTTAACCCTTCTTCTGTGCAGTCACTACTCTCCAGATTTCACACAGGAGATAGACAAGCAGACTTTAATACCCTTTTTCAATGAATCGAGCTGACTTTCTTTCCGGTTGGGGTAGCTGGTAGTCGGGTTTCCGCTTAACTGGTTGGGCGGTTCCCATGCCTCTGGGTCCGATTCCTCCCTTTTGTCCTTCCTTGCATGTGGTGGCGAAGTGGATGTAGACTATTCAGACCCTTTCCATCTTTTCTCTTCTTTTCGTGCTGGATCTTGACTGGCCTCTCTTGGCGCGGTTGTCGGTGGGTAACCTCGAAAGGCCGAAGAAGTGTTCTTCGTTGAGTCTGGAACCGGCTGTGATGGAACGTGGTTAACTCTCCTTCCGTTATGGTTGGTGATTCACTTTTCTCTGTGCCTGGAACTCGCTTTCCTGGCCTTCCGTTCGACGCTGATGAAAGTTTTACTTTCTCTTGCAGCCCTGGAACTCTACTTTGTTCCGATTGCCTTCTAGCTTTCTTTCAGCTACCTGAAGGAGTGGACTTGTCGTTTCTTTTCCCTGCTGGGGGAATAGACTGCGAAGTTTCAACCCTAGTGCCTCTTGGCTCTCTTCCAAGCTTCTGAAAAAGATCTTTTAATACTTGAAAATCAGTTCTTTGATAATACGGTTTTGCTTGATAAACGTTACCCACCGTTTACTGCCCATTGAAGTCGTTAAAATGTAATGTTACACCGTTTACTGTCCATTGAAGTCGTTAAAATGATTTTATTTTTTCAATAATAAATGGCCCTTCGAATCTGGTTTGAAATTTTGCAACTCTGCCTTCAGGTGCAGAGGATAATGAATGTTTAATCTTTAATACTTTTAACCTCTAATGAATTCCGCCTACCGCCTATTCTTATCGTAATAAAACTTCTGTTTCTCTCTGAATGAATTTGCGTTTTTTATTGCCTCATCAACTATTTTTGGACGTCTTTTAACTTTTCCCCTTTGTTACACAAAAAAGAGTTCATCTAAGGGAGATAGAATGATAGAATCTTCCTCCCTAAAAGAATTTCCGCAGATGTATTTTGCATATTGTCATGCATCGCCTTTCTCAATGCAAAGGCTAATTCATTGACACAGCTGTCCCAACAGTCATGATAATTCTTAACGTATCCCCGAATAATTTTAACACTATTTGTGTTAAAGCGTTCCACTGTATTCGACTGCGGCCTATATGGTACCATATTCAGATAACGTACTCCAAGTCTTGTGCAAAGATTTTCAAATAACTGACTGACAAATTGTCTGCCATTATCGGATATGACTTTTAACGGAGCCCCGTACTTTAAGACGCAAAAATCGTGTCAGACATGATTTTTGCGATGCTTGCCTAAGGGGGAACTATTTCCATCCACTTTGAAAAATGATCTGCGATAGTTAAGATATCTATTTTATTTAACTTGTTTCGGGATAAGGTCCCAGCAAATGGATCCCCACCAGCTGATTGGGAAAAGTTTTGACAGAAGATATTTTCGGATGACTGTGGTGCTCTCGTGTTTTCATAAACCGTTTTTGTGAAGTTACCAGTGTTAATACTTTGATTAATTACCTTATCTACAACCTTTTAAACACTTGAGTATTACCACTTTGTATTTTACTGCCGCTGCATATCATTGAATTTTAGATTGATGTTTGCTCATTGAATTCACTCATATGCCTTGTCATAGATTTTTCTCGTGAAGTCTTTCTCTCCTAAAAGAACTAAAAGCAAAAAAGATTAAAACGAGAATACCTCATCTTCATAAGAAACATCAACGCTTTGATTTAAATTACTAGGAAAATAAGAATCACTGTTTTGTAAACGTTTTTCTCCTTGACTCAAACGTTTCTTCTTTATTATACTTGAAATGAACAATTAACCATACGTAACTAATATATTGCATTGATGAACCCGAGGTAGCCAGAATTATAAACTCATGTCCATAAATTAAGGATAATGCAAAATCAGGCAAAAGAAGAGTTAGAAGCAAAACAAATTTGACTTATTTTTAAAGCTTATTTATTAAACAAAAGGTAAAGAGCAAAAAAGATGCTATATGTTTGATATTATTAAAAAAATTAGCGATTTTTTCTCCCTGGAGCAAATTACAAAAAAAACCTATTTACAAAAAACCAATATTGCATGGTTGGTATGATTGTTAATACATTGCATGTCTCCCAATACAGTCCGTACAGTCCGTACAACGCCTAGGCATGCTGAGTATCAAATTATCGATCTGATCTTGGGGGATATTACACCACTCAAACAGTAATGCTCTCCGAAGTTTCGGTAGACACGTTGGAGGAGGTTGACGGGCTGCAACTCGTCGGCCAACCATGTCCCACACGTGCTCTACTGGATTCAAGTCCGGAGAGAATGCTGGCCAGTCCATACGGGTGATATCCTCCGACTGAAGACATTCGCTTAGGATGTTTGCACGGTGAGGACGGGCGTTGTCATCCATAAACACAAATTGTGCGCCCATGGCGCCCCGAAACAAATGTACATGTTGTTCCAGAATGACGTCCCGATAGATTTGGCTTGTCATGGTTCCAATTTGAACATGCAGATCAGTTCTGGAACCCAGAATCATTCCACCCCAAACGAACACTCCTGCACCACCGTAACGCTGTCGTTCAGTGATGTTTTCTTGGTGGTAACGGGTATCTGGAGCTCTCCACATGGAAATCCGGCGAGAATCAGACTGCAAGCTAAACCTGGACTCGTCGGAAAACATCACACAAGCCCATTGTTGCGGTGTCCACAATGCATGCTCTCTATTCCAGGCTAACCGCAGGCAACAGTGAGTTGCAGTAAGTGGAACGCATATGACAGGTCTACGAGCATATGGACCAATCTGCCCTAAGCGTCTGTACACGGTCTCCCTTGAAATTGTCTTACCAGTGGCTGAAGAGAGCTGACGAGACATGTCTGAGGCTGTGCTCCGCCTACTTCTTTTGGCAGTAACTGCCAAATATCAGTCCTCATTCGGCGTTGTAACTCTGAGGCGACCTGTGCTGTAACGTCTACTCACATTACCATCATCTTGGAATCGTTGCCAAAGCCTGGAGATGACACTCTGGGCAATTCCAAGTTCGTCTGATACTTCCAGTTGGGTACGCCCACATTCCAGACCGCCGATAATTCTACCACGTAAAAAATCATCCAAATGCGTCCTTTGTCTCATAACTATTCGGTTATTGCACTGAAATGCTTATAAAGCGCCTGCGAACAATTTTACTTCTTTGCCTGTATTCCTTATATATCACTCTCTTACACTCTCGTCATTGTGACGTACCATCGGTGTCATCTGGTTACTTCCTGAAATTTGCATATGATTCTTGAAGATGTGCTTAGTGATTTTACAGGTGATATATTTATTTTAGAGTTCGATTTCCGCGTGATTCCGAATTATCCTTAATTTGTGAACATGAGTGTATTTTAACTTACTGTACTACATATCAAGTGAATATGAGAAAAAAGTGATGTTTTCCCCTAACTGCTCATTTTTCAACTGGAATTTTACTAACGAACACATATGTTTATTACATATTTTAAAAAAAACTTAAAGGCTGAAATGAGTGTTTCATAACCAGATTTTTATTTTCTGACTTCATTTTACTGAAATGAAAGCATTCATAACTTATTACGAAGAAAAATTTGTACATGTTATACATTTCTGATTAATTTTTATACCACTTGATTATCTTTGAAAATTTGTTTCCTAGTTCAGTGCTACTATATTACTAATTTTCGCTTTTTCATTGCATTTCGTTTGTGGCAAAAAACTCAGTTTAGAAACTTTTACTTACTTAACACCTTGTATTGCATTGCTAAACCGGGCCATGCATTCATTTTTATTACACATCATGAGAACATTTTTAAAAAGACATATCTTTTCCTTCTGTTTACACAATTTTAACCAGTATTTTACTATTACAGAGATTTTCTTTAGTGAAATCTTAAATGTTAAGCTGAACGTTTCGTTACTAATTTGAAGATTCTGGATATATCCTACTCAAATGTTCATAATTGATTAACAAAATAGTTTATATATGTATTTTGTTGCACTCTTGGTTAATTTTTAAATCGTTGTTCATCTATAACACTCGATTTCTAGTGAAGTATTGAAATGATTATTAACTTTTCGCTTTTCCGAAAAATTTCGTAGCCACATATGTTAAGTGCAGAAAATTTTTCTAACTTACTAATATTACGATCAAAATAGAAAACATGCAGAATTTTCCTGAAGATTTATATGCTTGTTTCTTTACAAACATGTTCATGAATACCCACGTTTGATTATTTAATGTGTATTTTCCTATACCGGAACGAAAATTCTGAACGAACATTTTTAAATGTTCTACAAAAATTATGCATTTGTGATGTCGTTGCCTTTTCGCAAACGTTTTGACAGTGCGCTCTCGGTAATCACATTTCGAAACTGTTTTCTCTTTGCTGATGGTACATTTGCTGTTAGAAACTAATTTGTCTTTGCTGTTGGTATATGTTAATGAATTCTCGATACTTTTTTGATTTATTTTCAGCTTATGAGTTATTTAAATATTTAAAAATATTTGTAGATTGTTTATGTTAACACTTGAGGTAGATTTTTTGGATGATTTTGAAAAATGTATTTACCTTATTCACGCGAATGAAACTGGTGGTTTCTTAAATTTTTATTCTTCCTAGTATTAGCCAATTATGGCAGATTGCCGGATTTGTTCTCATTATTCAGCATAGATATGAACTTCAGTATTCCAAATATTTCACTTAAATGTAATTTTTTCTATCAGTAGTAAGAAGATGAATGGAATAAATGCAGGATGTGCCGATATAAGAAAAAAATTTGGAAGTAAAAGCAATTCTTGATATCTAGGAAATTTAGTAGAAGTGAAAATATTCTTCCTATTAAAAAGCTTATTTTTGGAATAACATAGCACATAAAATGTAAATTTACTAAAAAGAGATATAATGATGATCAAGTACTGTGCAAAAATCTGGACGGTAAGTATACAAATCTAGTTATATGACAGTTTTCCATAAAAGTGGTTCCAGCAAGGGAAGCCTGCCAGAAGCCTCCTGAAACTTTAAGTGAGCACCCTGATCTTCGCTCTTACAAAAGTTTTTAGAAGAATTGTTAAATCTAAGTAAGAGCGAAGGTCAAATGCCCACTTAAAGTTATAGGAGATTGCCGGCATGTTTCCTTCCATGCATATTCATGAATTCAATTTTGTCGCGCAGATATGCAAGTATTCATAAATTAATGCTAGTATGAATCCTTGTATATACCTTTTTACTTCCTTGTATGACGTAAAAAGAAAGTATTGTAATCTCGAAAAATTTCGAATATCCTATTTCAACGGAAATAGTATTCATTTTGACCGCTATCGAATGAAATTTAATGATGTTTTTGCCTGACGTCTGTACGTAAGGACAGAATAAAGGACTCTTCTCCCCCCCAAAATACTATAAAACTTATTTAAAACGGATTCTGAAGAGATTTTTTAGTAACATCTAATGATTTATTTATGTTTTCATCATTAATTTTGCCTTAAAGGTAACAGCACAGAATTAAATGCTGTTATAAATATTTATGTTTCAATTTTGTGAATTCCATAAAGCAGATTTAAAAGTTTCTAACCTCTAAAAAATTGTTTTGCAAAGAATTCCTCTTGCAAACATCTAGTGGCAATATTAAACGAGAATTTTATGTATTCTTTTTTTACTCTTTACCCCGAGATGATAAAGGAACTTCAATCACCTGTGCGAAGCGGTCAAGTTTCTTACAAATAAACTCTCACAAGATCGCTGGACTAACTACCTCAGATCTCTTTCTGCAGAGGATAACTCCTTGTGGAAAGCAGTGAAGAGGTACAAAAAATGCTACAACACCATTCCGCCCCTTCGCGGCCCTCAACGGATCCATTACACCGGAACTGAGAAAGCAGAACTTTTAGCTCAGCATCTAGAATCTCAGTTCTGCATTAACAACATTTCAGACTCAGACACTAAACAGCTTATTGCTGACTTCCACTCCAATTTTACAACACACCCATGCACAGACAACATTATCTCAGCCATGCCATCGGAAGTCTGTCTCTATATCAAGCGAATTGCAAAAAGGAAGAGCCCTGGAGTAGACGGGGTCACAAATGAGATGATCAAGCACTTTCCTGTCAAGATAATACTCTACTTCACCAAGTTAGTGAATATCATACTAAGATGGCAATACTTCCCAACCAGTTGGAAAACTGCCAAGATTGTCCCTCTGCTAAAGCCCAACAAGCCTGCGACTGCTCCTGAGAGTTACCGACCAATCAGTTTGCTAAGCTCAATTAGCAAAATCGTGGAAGCAGTTATTCTCCATAGACTAATCATCTTCCTGGATGAGCAGAAGATCCTTATACCCTATCAGTTTGGGTTCAGGCGGAAGCACTCGACAACGCATCAACTCTACAGAGTAGTTGAGTTAAAGTAGTTGAGTAATAAGCAGTGGGGTGCAACAACATCGTGTCACTGGTGGACTTTTCTTAGATGTCGCCAAGGCCTTCGATAGAGTATGGCTAGATATCCTCATATACAAATTACACACTTTGTCGTTCATGTTTCTGGTTTATTGTCCACAAACCGGCCTATACGGGCTGGTGTTCCACGGGGATCCCTTCTGGGCCCTACCCTATTCAATATTTACGTGAACGACATCCCCACTACACACAACACAACACTAGCCATGTATGCAGATGACACAGCGATCCTTATGCAAAGTGCATTTGTTAGTTCAGCAATACAACAGCTACAACACCACATCCACTCGCTAGAGACTTGGCTGACCAAATGGAAAGTCAAAGTGAATGTCGACAAGACACATGCAATACTGTTTACTACTAAGAAGAATTTCCCGACTCACCTGCAAATGTATGGTGTGGACATTCCCTGGGTCAAGCAGGTCCCTTACCTTGGGGTGATCCTCAGTAAATCTCTTACAGGGAATCCACACGTTACGCATATTCTCAGGAAGTTTCGAGCTAGTAAAGCTTCACTCTTCCCCTTAATTGCTCGAAACAGTGTTATATCTATTGATAATAAGTTGCTCATTTACAAAACCATCTTGCGTCCAATTCTTAGTTATGCATGCCCCGTCTGGGAATACTCGTGCAAAAGTTTGAGAAGGCAGTTACAAGCTGCCCAAAACGGGGTATTCCGTATGATATGTAATGCCCTCTGGTATATTCGGAATAGCCAAATTCGTAAAGAATAGAGGATCTTTTTGATTTTTATTGCCGCCTATCTAGGGCATTTTATGCTAAACAGGAACTTCTGGACAATCCTGTGGTTGTTAACTATTGTTATAATACTAGGGATCCGAATTTCAGTAGACGCCCAAGGGCGATCCTAAATGTTAGTAATATGTAATTTAGTAAATGTGTTATACAAATTGTTGCTCCGATTCTTTATTGTATATAGTTCTTTTTTACTTCTGATTGCATTTTGTTTTTACTAGTGGCACTAAGGTTTCGCACTTCGTATTTTGTTTCTCTTGTGCGTGCATGTATTCTTCTGTGAAATAGTTGTTAAAAAAAGAGTTAATTATGTATGGATTAGTAATCAGGTACTTAAGGTAAAAGTTATGTATTTAACTATTAGCAATTATGAATTTAAACTCTTATTCATCTAATTTTAGCACATTGAGTTACATTTCTCATAATTCGAAACTTTTATCATGTTATTCGATGAGGGGTAGTTCTATGGTGCCCAGGCACCCTGGTGGCTAAGCACCGCAGTTCAACTTACTTACTTACTCTTTACCGAATGGTGATATGCTAGTGTTTTCTGAGATGTGTAAAACTGAATATCATTCTGGACTAAATTTTTGACTGAAGAAAGTTTTAATCTATAAGAAATAAAACAAACCTTGATCAGGTGTATGCTGAAACGCCTCCATCTTATTTCATAATGAAAGAACGGGTAAAACAATTTCGCATAGGCCGAGAATCTTTAGAAGATAATTCTCGCATAGGCCAACCACTGGAGGCACTCATATCTGAATATATTTATTGCATTCCAGAAAAAAGAATTGAGTGATAAGATATTAAACGTAAAGAAGGTAGCAGCAAGAATGGATCTATCCAAAACACAGTTTAACGCATTCTGCATAACTTCTGCACAAGAACAAAGTCTTTGTATCATGGGTATCCCGATTTCTTTCAATAACTTAAAAACATAAGTGTGCCAGTACAATTCAAAATCAACAGTGTTTAAGGAGTTTCACTAGTCTTTTTACAACCCATATTTAACTTCAAATGTTTATTGTCTCTTCTGCAAATTGAAATCTCACTTTTATGGATCATCGTCATTAGCACATCCATTCATAAACGTACCTCTTCTCCCCCCCCTCGAAAAATTGAGTCCATGCACACCGCAAAAAAAGTGAAAATTTTAACAATTGAATTTGAAAAAATGCACTGTGTAGCCTACAGAAGTTCGTGAAAAGTAACCATTTAACCTTTCTTATTTATCTCCCATTGACTAAAGCTGCAACTGAACGTGTTATAAATGCATCACAAGAAAGTCTTTCGAGGCCTTTTTAGCGACCGAAGAAAGTCATAATAGGCGATGAAATTAATTTTAAGAAACGTCAGAATATATTTAAATCCCTCCAAATATATATATATATATACTTCTGCGAGAAATCCCCCCTCCCTTATTTATTTATTTATTTTTTTTTTTTTTACCGAATTTCAGAAAGCTGCTGAATACAACTCAACCTCAGAACACCTTGTAAAAGGACTAAACATTTTCGTAAACATTCTGGTAAGTAAATTTAATTTTTCAAACACTGAATGCAGATTGATTAAAATGTACGAAATATGTGTGTGCTTTTTTAATACAGTTGATAAATTCTGTGACTTTTAATTTTTATTATGATTTATATAATGCTTGGTATGTTAGTATAATTATTTTTATTATTTTCATTAATACTTAATTTCTTAATGCAATTTTTTTTTTTTTTTTTTTTTTTTTTTTTTTGTGTGTGTTAATGAACTAAAATAGATTTCTTTGCCTCTGCTTGGAATTTAATTTATTTTTTGTTTGATAGGCTGTAAAATAAATATTTTAATTTACACCTTATTAAACACGGCTGTGAGGAGTTGATTATGTATATTAATTATTCTGTATCAAAGCACAAGTTTGTTTGTAGCTTACAATGAAGTTATAGATTGTTGAACACTGTGTTTGTTGTCGAGAAATGCTGTAAAGATGATACGGGCAGTTGCATAAAAATGTCAGTTATTTGTCTACTAGAGAATAGAGTAAATTAGCTGAAAAAATTGTTTCATGTAAACCAGTACCCTATGATTAATATATGCTTAAATCTATAGTGTTGCTAAGCTAGGTAAAACTGTATTAAAGTATGATATGTAATTAAGGAGAAAATTTCGGTGACAGTCTTTGGGAAGCTTTTCGTATCTTTTTAATGTTGTCATTCTTAATGTTGATATATCATTTTCAAACCATGCTCTGTTCAAAACGCAAGAACTGAGCATGGTTTGCTCTGTTATCTGTAAGTGTTACATTTTCTTATTATATCTATTTTTCTATTTGAAAAGAACAAACTAAATGTTTTGAGATTGGTACTATTGGTGTTCTTTTAAATTCATTTTTGACCAAGATCTTCCAATAAATAGTTAATGAGCTTTCTATTTCAGTCGTAAGTGCCCGTTAATTTTCCAAACATAGTGTACTGATTAATAATTTAATGTTTATATACTTAAGATAAAGCTCCCTAGAGCAAACTGAAGGAGTTATTTACTTCTGTTATCCATATGCTTCTTCATATTTAACATTCTTTTTTGAAATTGATGTAACATTCTCTACTCTTAATTTATTTAATTATTATTAATTCTAGCCGTTTCCACTGCCAGCTACCTAAAATAGTTATTATAAGAAAGAAAAAATTTATAATGGTTTTAATGAACTCAACTAGTGTAATGTCAGAGGTTCAGCTAGTAATTACAGAGATCTATGTTTATTGCTTTTAAGTCACTTAGTTTGTTAATCAGTAACAGACAGATTAAATTTGAGAAAAAATTAAATGTCTTATGCTTTGTGAAATGACAACACACCAGTGTTAAATTGCTGAATTTTGTGATTAAATTTGAAATTTAACTATATTGCACTTTGTCAAGTGTCAATATATTTCTTTTAAATTGCGCTGTTCACTGATTAAATTTGAAACGTAAATATATTAAATTTGCTCGAGTGGCAACACATTACTGTAATGAGTTCAGCAAGTATAATTTCATAAAAATATTTAATATTTCTAATTAGACATCTCATGATTTCAATGTATTGTTATTTAAATCAATGAGATTTAGTAGCAGAAAAAGTATTCTCAAGCACTGCATTTATTGCATTTAAATCGCTTGCTTTGATATATAATAACAAACAGTTTCAAATTCAAAATATCTTACTCTTTGCCGAATACATCACGTTGGTACCTGAAAGATAAAATTATTTTATTTTAGACAGTGGCCACACATTGCATAAAGTGAAAGATTACATTTTGCCAAATGACAACAGTTTGGTGTACTGGAGATAAAAAATGTTTTATTTTGAGCAGCATAGCATTGTTTGTTTTTAAATCACTTAGTCCATTAATCAAAATAGCATTAAATTCACATAAAATATGAAAGAAATAAAAGAAAAATTCAAAATTTGGACTTTAAACTGCACATAATCCAGTGGCGGATTATGGGCATTCAAAATTTGGTGGCTGTAGGTGCCATTATTTTGCGACAATGCGAGCAACATACATAAAATAGATTTCTGAGAAGCCTTTCACATTCATCCAGATTTGTCAGTTTTGATTCTTAATTTTCACTTTCCAAAAATACTTAAAATTCTGTTATCATAAATGTTTTTTTTTTTTTTTTTATCTTCTTCCCCACTTGCTTTGTGTCATTTTTCATAAAATACATTGAATCTTTTTAATTCAAATGCGCTGACAGCTAAATATTAAATTTTCAGGCTGATGTTTATTCAAATAATTGTAATATGTAGAAGTAACCACTAAATAACTTACTTTTAACTAAAAAGAAATATATGAAAACTTCCCAACAGGGACAAAAACTTGAGAATAAATAACCGAATTTATTCTCTTTTTTACTACACCTTTAATCTGCAACACCTGATGGAGTTTCAGTTTTCATAAGGTGAAACATTACTAGAAAATATCTTTATTACAAATTATAAACACTCATCAGCAGTCTGGTTGTTTGTATAGACTTCTTAATTTTCAACTATGGAAAAAAACTGTTTACATGTAAATGTACTCCCAAACAAAGCAATTATTCTTATTGCAAAAATTCACAACTGAGAATATTATAAAGTTAACCCTCTGAGCATTATTACCGGCTTTATCTGGTCATTAGAAGTTTTGCTACATGGCATATATTAGCTTATAATTTAAGATATTTTGCTTACTTTTTTTAATAACATAAATATCATCTGATTGAATATAAGTTTATGAAAATACAGACTAAATTAAGTAGTTATTCAAACTTAATTAATAAATGCTGTTTAAATACTGGTCTTCATGACAAATCTAAAATCCTGGACTGCTCAGAGAGTTAATATTTGATGTAGTAAATAGTGTCACCTATATAAGATATGCAAACTAACAATTTTAATCTAATGTTCTCATAATAAACTGTCACTTCTTTCAATGCTTACCCATGTAAAGTTTATCTTAATTTTATAACAGTTATTTTAAGTTTATGCATTTTTCATATCTCTTCTAGCTTCAGCTTACAATTTCCTACCAGAATGTATTTTCAGAAATGTGTTTAATGCAAATAAGTAAGAGTAGTATTCAAGTCGATGTTTCACTGACTTTGTTAGAGAGCCATAGTTTCTGACTAGTGCGCGTTTGCCTTTGGTCTACGTCTCTCTCTAAGCTATTAGTATGCTTGGCCATACTTCAGGCCCTTGATAGCTTCGCCCACTTAATTGAGATTTAGGGGCCAACTACTTAGAATCCTGATAGCTCAGCTATATCTTTTAGTTAAGCATTAGTTAAGTTTTTAATTCTTATTAATTTGAGTTCAAGCCCAAGTAGAGGCCTTGCTGTGTGCTCTGAGATAAGAGCCGACTCTGTTTATCAGTATTTTGAGAAATAAAAGGTAGTTAACCCTTCTTATTTGCTTATCGGTGTACAAGGTTCCTCACATTGAACTGTGAAATAAAAGGGTGGAACCCCACATCCTTATGATTTTAAGATTTGTTTGTAGTCTGAAAAGATTTGACTTATGCATGTACTACATAGCATTTTGAAAATGGCATTTGCAATTGCTCATAATTGAAGTGATCTTAGGCAGGGACCTGATATATCTTTAATATAACTCAGCAGGTACAGTGTGTCATCAGTCGTCAGTATGGGGCAGTACAGAGTTCCGTTGTTTAGCTTGTGCCTTCTGCACTGAGAATAAGCCAGTATGTTTGTTATGTACTTATTTTAATTATAGGTGTTTTTATTATTTACTTTTAAAAACGATGCCTCCCAAATGCCATTCAAGTGTAGAATGTGTACGTCATCTAATTAGTACATTGCAAAAGGTGGATTTGTAATAGGCAAAATGACGCAATTTAAAATTTCTTAAACTGTACCAAACTCAGTTTTTAAGATAGTCAAAACTAAAAGTGGGATAAATCCTTCTCTTATAAAGAAAAAAAAAGGGAGTGACATTTGCTTAATATCACTTAATATTAAATGATAGTAATTAAAACAAAGTTTGAAATCAGCATTTAATGGAAAACAAATTTAAAAGTACATTTTTCAACATACGCGTATATTTATGCAGATGAAATTTCATAAATAACGTACATAATGACAGCTCTGAATCTTGAGTTAATTTTCTCAATATAATTTCATAAAAGGTATTTGAATTGTAGTTCAGATTTTTTTGTGGATTTCACACAAATTTTTGTGGATTTCACACAGTTCAGATTTTTTTGTGGATTTTTCAGATTTTTTTGTGTTCAGGTTTTTTTGTTCAGATTTTATTTAAACCAAAGCAAGTGTAGGTAGGAATTATTTCTTAACATGGGTAAATTTTAAGCATGAAAAACTTTAAATTCTAGTACATTCAGTGCAATTCTCTGGAGAGTCAGAAGATTCATATCCCCCATGAATGAATCTATTAGACATGAAGAGAACTAATCTTTTGAAAGTCATAAGCAAAAATGCTTAATGATATTTTAGTTTTGAAAGATTTAAGTGGTGAAAAAATGCAAAGATTCACTTTATTAAATCTCAACACTTAAATGATTTACATATTATCCAGTTGGGCCAACAGGATAATATGTAAATCGGTATTTACGTATTATCCTGTTGACCATGAAAGTTGGCTACCATGAAACCTGGCAGAGATCATGTTAAAGTTGCACAATCATTCTTGTAGAATTCTGAAGGAACTAGCACCTCTTTATTTAATAAACAATCAGTATTTGATTTGCTTCCTTTTTTATACTTTGCAAAGAAGAATTTTGTTTCTGGAATTTTATTAGGTGATTTGAAGCTTTGTTAAGCACACTATGAGTGCAAACTTCGCACAGGTAAACTGTTTTGTTAGCTGTATTCAGCTGATCATAAAATCTCCATTAATATACCCTTTTTTTTAATTTTTAATTGCAGGATCCCATAACTTTAAAAATAATCCATTGCCATAAGTGCTTTTGTAGAAAGCAAGTACCAAATAAAAAAACATAGCACTAACAGTTAATTATATCTTTCTTTATAAAAAACAAAAGGTTCCTTATTGACAGTCAATCAAGATTATATCAAGTGAAGGCACAGATATTGTGAATGTGTTACATCATGTTTATCAGTAATTAGCACTAAATTGCTCAGTTTGATAACAGTTTTATGCTCAATGGGATAAAACAGAAGTCCCCAAAAATCTTCTGGAATATTATCAACATCAGTGATAGTCTGTTGATGAGTTTATTCAGAGAATGCAAAAGTTAGCTTGAGAATATTGCAAAATTTTTTTAATAGTTTACTGAAACAATGATGGTTATTTTATATTCATTTTTTGAAAGCTCTTATTAGGACATAACAAATGTTAATCTTTTGATGGTCATCAACGAACTCAGCTTGCATTCCAGTTATGTACTGCAGTGGGTGCAAATAAACACTGCTTGCATTACAAATTTATGATTGATAGATATTGTGCATTATTTGGGAAGAAAGAATTGCTTAATCTCGTAGCTGCCAAAAGGTTAATTTGTGTTTTCTATAAATGAGCATAGCTATTTGAAAGTTGGACTATGATTTAACTGTCTGCTTTTTCTTTTCTTTTTTTTAAATAATTTTTTAAATAAAATTGAGATTACTTTTAATCATGTAAAATTTTTATGTCTCAATAACGATTAATTTGAAAAAGAAAAATGTGAGTGAGTGGTTTGTTGGCTTACTGATTTGGTGTGATTTTTTTCCCTACTTTTTTCAAGTGTTGCTATTTAAGAATTCATTTGTTATGTAAAATTATTTCATAATTATGTAAATAACTGAAAATGCCTACTATTATTTTCATTATCTTAATTTCCTTGACACCCATGATATAGAAAAGTGCTTTAAAATGTTAAAAATTATACTTGATTCATGATTGCTATGTATTAAACCATGTGCTATTGCTATGTAGTATTGTTTTTTAAAATACATTATCAGTTTTATAGGCATTGTAAAGAAATGCAGAGCCTAGCAAGATCGGTATTTACTATTGGGAGAAGATATTTGCTACAGAAAGGACTTCAGCAAAATACTGGTTGCTTGTTTACAACTTCTTCTGCACGTAAGAGTGACAAACTTTTTGTTCATCGGGATACTGAACAAAACAATCCAGATATACCATTTGAATTTACTGCTGAGAATTTGAAACGGGCTGAGTCTATCATAAGTATATATCCAGAAGGACATGAGTCAGCTGCAGTTATACCTTTACTTGATCTTGCTCAGCGACAGTATGGTTGGTTACCCATATCTGCAATGCATTATGTAGCTGATATGCTCAAAATGCCTCGCATGAGAGTGTATGAAGTTGCAACTTTTTATACTATGTTTAATCGTGAACCAATTGGAAAGTATCATGTACAAGTTTGTACGACGACTCCTTGCATGTTAAGAGGTGCAGAAGATGTTCTGGATCGGTGTAAGAAAAATTTAGGTATTGATGTTGGTGGAACAACAAAAGATGGTCTCTTCACATTGAGTGTTGTAGAATGTCTTGGAGCCTGCGTGAATGCACCAATGATTCAAGTTAATGATAACTATTATGAAGATTTATCTTTAAATGATGTAGATGAAATTTTAAATGATTTAAAATCAGGGAATGTACCGAAAGCTGGTCCACGTAGTGGTAGATTAGCGTGTGAACCAGCTGGTGGTTTAACATCATTAACTGAGCCTCCTCCAGGCCCTGGTTTTGGTGTTCGATCAGACTTGTGAATTTCACCAACATATGAGTACATTTGTGCGAATTAAAATAAATATTTAAAATTAAATTTCTGTCACAGCCCATCAATTTTCTTGTAGAATTAAATAGTATAAATAAAGTTATATATAAAAATTTGATTTTGGAAAAGATTTTAATGGGAAAAATACTTATAATTTTGGGAATATGAGCTCTTTATTGCTTTAAATAAAAATTAAATAATGTAAGTTGTGGAATTCAATCATTTACATTGTTATGATGCACTAGCTACACGAGATGGTTTATTTTATAAGAGCTAAATATGAAAAAATGTGGTAATGATATGGTATTTAATGTACTGCTTTTTAATTAGTTATATGTTTCTTATATGATACCACTAAAATGCTATTTTTGAAGTTGAATGTTTAAAACTTTAGAGCTTTAAATTTGAAATGAGGAGAAAAAGAAACTGTTAAAACAACAAACAATTTTAGTCTCACTAGTAACTAACTAGAAGTGATATATCGCGTATTATATTATCTCAATTTTTTTTCTTTTGTTGTTGTTGTTGTTGTAACACTTGTATAGTTAAGTGTAGAATATCAAGCACACCTATGCATTCATTGTGGGGAAAATTTTATTACAGATGAAAATCAATTTGGTTGTATGTAAATAATATAGATTAATGTGTACATATTTTAAGAATTATTTCCACTTTTTTTTCCCCTTCAGTACTTATGTTAATTTCTATTGACAAGAAAATTTATTATAGAATATATATTTTGATTCGGGGCATAAGCTTTGCGACTAGAATGAAGGCTAGAAACCTTAGCAAGCGCATGTTGAGTACAGTGTAATTCAACAAACAAGAAGTTCAGCATGTGTATGATTTTTTTTGTCGTTGTAATATGATTTTCTCTATCCCCCTTTTTTTTTTTTTGGAGATTAGATTGTCATTTTTAATATCATTCATATTTATAGAATTGCAAGTCTTTGTAAAGTTTAAGTTTTTAAGAATGCTTTTTCTTAATTTAGAATTAGTTAATTTTTTTCTTAATTTTAGAATTTTAAACCTGATTGCTTCATTCTTGCTCATTAATTGCAACTTGTATATGAATTTTTGTGCATATAACATACATCCCCCCAATATATATAGATTGCCATTTTTATTGTGGTTCATATTTTTAGAAGTCAGATCTGTTCTTGATAGAATATTTTATAGTTATAGACTTGATCATTTCAATCCTTAAAAGGTCATCTTTATGCTGGGCATGATACAAAATTTGTACCATGAATCAACTAACTTGTTTTGCAAAGTACAAGTGTTTGACAAAATTGAAATTCTATATTAATATATTATTCTAGTTTTGTTTTACTCTTTTTTTAAAGTTAATTCAGATAAGCCTATAGTGTGAGTAATTTGTATACACACGCACACATATATATAGATGCACACATGAACACATATACATAAATGCATATTCACATACATTTCTGAATCCGGTCCGGATAACAGAAAATACCATAATTTAAATTGAAAAAGTTAATATTTTTATGTTTTGTTTCATTCTTTTGACTTGCTTGCTATTTCTTTTGTATGTTTTGTTTTTACACCCAAATATTTAAGATTTGATTTATAATTATACTTACTGTACTGGAATATTCAAATAAATTTGCTAAAGAGCCATATGTGAACTTTCAAATGATTATTTTAAAGTTAACCACACTGCGATCTTTTCAATGGCAGCATTTTGTAGAATTTTATAGTTATTTTACTTTGGAAGAGGAATATACAAAGCTTATCTCAGATTTTACTCAGAATCAGAAAATAATTAATAATTTAAAGCTACTGCTGTTTTTAAACATGTTTTTAACATCTTGTTGTTTTCAGTTAATGCTTAAATTCCAGCTACAGTCAATAAAGAGCAGAAATACAATGATGTGTTGTAATCAATGTTGCACATCTTTTATTTGTCTTCACTCTTATAGAAGTGAAACATCAGAATAGGAAAGTGAATTACTTAAAAAGTTATTTCATCTGTATATTTTAATAAATTTTTGGAGCATGTATATTATCATAAGGTAAGTAAAATATATTAACATTTTTTATTTCTCTTTCTTTTGTAACCTGTTTTCTGCATTCAAAATAAAATCAAACATTGATGAGAAAGTTTTAAAATATTGTCTGGTACATGTGTGTATTTTTTAAAATTTTATTGTAGTAGTTATGTATTAATATTTTTCTATTTATAATTGAAATTCTTTTTTAAATTTTATTCAGTAGCAAAGATTAATTTTTTGAGTCACCTGGTAAATGTAATAAATAATAATGTTGATAAACTTTACCTTGAATGAGACGTGGGTACTCTTCTGTTATAGAGACCAGATTCTTAAATGTAGGTATGTATGTAGGTGCATATATATACATACTTACATATATACATGAACACATAAATGCATGCATTCATGCATACATACATTTTTTAATCCAGCTCCGATAATAGAAAAGTACTAAGAAGTGAAATATTTATATAATTTTTTTATATATTTTCATTTTTTTCTTTAATGTCTTAAATGTTCTTTATTGTGTTAGATAGTAATCTGAAATTTTCAGAACTAGATAAAGCTAAATTTCCCCCTTATATTTAATTATGTGTGAGATTTTGTGTATGATGTCTAAAGCTTTTTAATAACAATAAACATCCAAATTTTCTCTTCAAGTAGAATTTAAATTAGCATAAATCTAAAAATATATTCTTTAGATTAAAAATGAAAATAGTAACTTTTTAAAAATTTTTCTTTTTAGTCTTTGTCATTTATCTTTTAAAAATCAGATTATGCATATATAAAGAGTTATTAACAGCAAACAAAATAGATAATTTGTATAAAATTGCAATTTTATAATTTATTATATTAAAATTTGGATTTAATTCCAACAGTAATTTATTCAAACTTTTAAATAGCACTTTTGAATTTTGTACTGTATTAAAAAATTTTGGCTATTATGTAATATTTTGGCCACTGTATGATAAAAAAAAATTGTTATATATATATAGAGAGAGTATTTTACTTGAATCATTTGAAAAATTTTTTCATTCTCAGACATAAATTATAAATCTGTCGTGGTAATATTGAAAATTTAAATTACATTTCACATCCTTTTAATTAGCTGGATATTACTTTAACATTATATCAATACATTTCAGATAGAAAATAGTATTGCATACTGACTTAATCTGAATAATTTGAACAACATTGCTTTAAATTTTACACATCAGTATATTAATAATTGTAGCCTAATAACAAACATTTTGTATAAATAAAGCAGAATCTCAACTATATTGTTTTATTTTAAGGTTCTGAAAACAGTCTTCTAAAATCTTTGGGAAAAGTTTTTGCTTTGCAGATATTTTGTTCATTTCATACATTTATAAATTCGTGTAAATTTCTTGACATTCCTGGTGTCTTGGTTTTTAAGCTTATGTTTTTTTAGTTTTTTGAAGATTGTGATACTTAGTAATTAAAAAATTGCTCAAATTATCTTTAATCTTTTTATGATCATCAATGAGCTAAGCTCACATTCTAGTTATGCACCACTTGTTTGTATCTGAAAATTGGAATAAGATACCAAAAGTGTTGTAATGTGAAGTTATATCAAGGATCCTACATTATAAAACTTTTCCAGTATATTTTTAATATATAAATTAAGCTCTATTTCCATTAATTCTGGTCATTTTTCTCCTTTAGTTCTAGTTCTGAATTATAAGTAATATTGAATATTGCAGAGGGTATCATCTAACAGTGCATGAATATTTTTAAAAAATGCATTTTATGTTAATTAAGGAAAAAAAGAAAGGATGTGTTATAATAAGTAATGTTTCAAAATATTTCGTGTAATAAGACAGTTTATCTGAACTGTTCTTTCTTAACAAAATTGTTTAAATATTAGAAAGAGTCATTAATGAATTGACACACTTTATCACAGACCTTTTATTATTATAAATCAAGTATTCAGTAGCTTAATTATCTGATCACTTAAGTAATCTCTGTTATATAACAATTACAGTAAATTTCTTTTAGGAATCAAAAATATATAAATTAGACCCCTCTTCTGTTAATTCATTTTTGTAAAATGGTAAAATTCTGTGGGGTATGTGATTATTTCCATCCAAAAATTTGCTTTTGGAAACCTAAAAAAGGCTTTACAGAAGGTATCAATTTAAGATACATTTGATTTTAAAATAAGTTTTAGTGGGTTTACTTGTTATTTTTATAAAGTGTAACATAAAAATATTATATACCAAAACAAAAAGAAAAAAAGTGCTAATGTTTTAAAACAATGTATTTTTAAAAAAGGTACCATTTTATTATTGGCAGTATCACTGTTCTAATGAATTGTTAATGAGCTTTTATCTTGTTCAACAAGATATGAAAAATTTCTTTCCTCAAACACTCTATTAAATGCTGTTGATGCTATCAAACCAAAAATGCTATTGATGTTATCAAAAATGCAAAAATCAATTCATTATTAAAAATGCTATCCAAATAAATGCTATTGCCTTTGGAGGTAATCCTGCTCAGCAGACTACTTTGATGAGGCTCACAAGTGAACACCTGAAATGCCTAAATTTGACCAGGGAAATAAGATCTACCCTCATCTATCTAAGATCTATCTGTCATAGCTGGTGCTTGATCTACTGTAGGAAATGTGATCTTCTCACTTTTTTGGGACTTGTAAAATGGGACCTATTGAAAAAAACCTACCTTTGCAATGGAAATATTGATGGCTCCTGGACTCATGGATCTGGTCAATTAGGATCAGCAACAACACATGGCAACATATGTGTGCTTTATGATACACATGTGATATCCAGTTTTTATTCAACATTCTTTAATTATGCTATATTTGTTTAAATTTTATCCTTTAAATTTGTTTTTTATTAACTTGCTGGGAATTTTTATAAAATCAATATTGAATAACGATATTTTTTTATTAATCTTTTCTCCTGATTTCATAGAATTTTTTTCCCCTGTTTTTGGCGTGCACTAAAAATTGCATTTTTATACAAGTTATTCAGTATAAAAGCAAAATATTGCTGCTAAAGTATTAGTGACTACTGTACATGTAACTTAGATACCTGCTAAATTACAGTATGTACAAAATGCTTATACAGTAAAAATTTAACATATATACAAAAAAATATCTGTTCAAAGTGCAGAATAACATTTTTCTCCTTGGATGTATGGCAAATTAAATGTCAGTGGCTCTTAAGTGCACTGTAATCTTTGATTACATTTGGCATTAATGCAAATTTATAAATTCTTCAATACATAATGATGACCTTCATTACTGAATTGCTTTGTTAAGAACATACTCCCTAAATTCGTCTGAATGGATATATATAATATCTGTTGTGAATATATTTTCTTCAATAGAAGAACGAAAAATTTGCAGTTATTTTCACGTATTACTTTGCAATAATTCTTCGTTATGAGAATGGAGAAAAGGATACCAGAATTGTTCTTATCGCTCCATTACATCATATTTCCCACCCCATATACACATTACCACATATCATCATAGCAGTTTCGCCAGCATTAACTGAATATGGCATTGTCTATGAGAGCCAGTGTTAAACATTTGTATTGTGTTCAATTAAAATCTTTAATATAGCACTCTTTTTAAAATTCATTTGCGGTTATTGTCTTTTGTATTTTAATAGTACCTAGAAATTTCATCTGCTTCCTTTATTGCTCTTTTCTTGTTCATTTGCAGATGGTTTCTCAGACCATGATTTGTATACCCTGGATGGCGATGGATTTTCTCCCGTTTGGTAACTGTTGGAATAGAAGCCTGATGCCTGCCTCTCTGTTTCTGTTGTCGCTTTAATAATATCTAAAACACTTGCTGCTATTTCATATTTTGCATTTGTACTAGACTCGTCATCATTTGCAAAAGGACTAATAGTAGTAGTTCTTGGTCTCACTCGTTTCCTTTTGGGACCTTTTCTAACTACTGCTAATCCGCCATTTTGAGAAGAAAATACCCTTTTCGAATTATCTTCGGAACTAGCATTATTAGACCGTGGAAATCCCCCAGATACTGAAACAGAAGTAGATATGGTGGCATTGAGCTTTTGTATATCAAGCTTTCCGTTCAAAAGGGATTTGGAAATCTCTGGCAGTGTTTTAGGTAATAAGGGAGGCCGTTGTTTAAAAACAACTGATGGATCTTTAATATCATTTTGGGAATTTGGTGATGTAGGTACGTGAGGCTCATAAGTAGTACTTGGGGCTGTAGTTACTTTTTCTTTATATCTTATAGCATTATTTTCTCTCGCTTTTCCATGTTCTGTTTGAGGTTTTCCTGTAGTCACATCTCTATGTTCTTTTGGTGCATTATTTCTTGGATTATATCGGTTTTTCCTCTTAGGTTTCCTTAATTTCCTGGGCGGGGACTCACGCTGTTGGCTATTCTCACCACTTGTTTCTTTTGAAACACTGCGTTCTTCGCTTTCATTTTTTTCTGAGGAATTAGCATCTCTAGCTTTTGATGATTCTTCCTGAGCTGCCGTAAAGAATTCCCTAGCTGATTTAGGCATTGATTTGATATTCATATTGTGCAAAGGGGATTTTTGTTGTTGCTCTACATGTGGTGGAACACTAAAGAAATTAGGATTGAAATCAACAGGAGCACCTTGAGGGCGTAATGAATATATGCTTTGGTCTATAGGAGGATGCGGAATACCAAACATGTCGGTACTGCCCCGAAAAGTTGGTGGAGGTCGTTCTGAAGGCGGAACGAAATTTTGAAGTCCTCTGGGTACACTGTAAAATCCTCCATTATCATTAAAATGATGCATTTCTGGTTTTGAAGATGATATTGTTGGTGGGCGATTTCTTGGTCTTGGTGGTGGTGGTCGTCTTCGCCTTGGAAGAGTGCCTTCATTTCTGTTTAGATTTGGGCTTTGAAATCTGCCTGTTTCACTTGCTTTTGAATATGAAGGGGCTTTATTTGTGTCTCTTTTTTCATCTGGTTTGTTTAAGGGTCGCGTTCTAACTTCGGTGTTTTGGCTGGAAGACTGTTCCGGTTGTCTAAGTTTCTTACGTGTTGGTTGATTGCTGCGGGACTTCGATCTCAATCTAGTTCCAAAAGCAGGTTCTCCGTCCTCACTTGAAAAACTCAGTACAGATTCTTCAGATTCGGCGCTTGATGTACTCTCTCCAAATTCTCTTTGTTGATGAGGTTTTTGATTTGATTCTTTTTTATGAGATTTGGAAGAAGAATCAAAGAACTGCCCTAGCTGATCTTTACCATAATATCCCGCAGGAGGGTATAGACTACTTGTTTCAGGAACTGTGGGGTTTTCTTTAATTGCAGGTAATGCGTTCGAAATTTCGTGGCGGTAAGGTGCGCTTGTATAATCGGCTGGTGGAGGTGGAATCTGTTCGGGTGGAGGAGGTGTAGGTGAAATATTGTTTCGAATATGTGCAGTAGGTGAAGTTGAAGTTGAATATGGCCTTGGTCTGCGCCTTCTACCTGGCCTTCTCTTTCGGGGTATAATGTCTTCAGATGAAGTTGAAGACATGTTAGCTAAATTTTGCCTTGGTGGTTTGAATGACTGATCTCTGAAAGAATCTTCTATGTTTGGCTTCTGTTTAGACCTACCTTGTATATCTGTCATAGCCTTGTAATTTGAATGTTCTTCTATAGCAGGTCTACTTTGAGATGAAAAATGTGACTGTACATGCTTTGCTCTTGAACGATTTGATCTACCGCTGTTTGAAGATGCTTCTTTTTGCTCTTTATCTGGTCGCGAATTTGATTTCGGAGGTTTAGTTGCGACAGTAGATTTTGGCGGTTTATAACCACTATACATTAAGCGACCAACAACTGGTTCGTGTGATATTGGGGTTGTAAATGCTCCTTGGAAGTATGGAAAATTAGGATATGCATTGGCATGTACATCGAATGGTTGGAAAGGCCCGGGTGGAATTTTTCCGGGAGCCAATGGTCTTACGGGAGGAGGTTTAGCTGGCATAAAAGGTTTTGTTGTAACACCAAGAGCATAAACTTGACCTTGACTTGTTATGGTTGGAGGGAGTTGTGCTGAAAAGGGTAATGAAGGTCGGAAATTTATTGCGGGGGGACCGATATTGGATGGCATTCCAAAGGGACGGTAGTTGTTACGTATGGGATATCTGCTTTGAGGTCCTTGCAACAGAGGTGGGGTTTGAACGGCTGGAGGCGTTGGAACTCTGAATTGGTTGGGTAACCTCTGAATAAGGTTTGATTGATGTGATCCAGAATGAGCTGGACGAAATGTATTAGGAGCTGGCATTTCTACATGTACGGGTACTGGCACTTCTTCCACAATAACAGTTTGTTGCCCAGCTTGTGTTACATGACGGACGGGTGGTGGGCGAGTATGAGACTGCTTAAAAATTTGTGGTCTTGCAATCGATGGCCTTCGAGGAGCAAATCCCGGAAATGTAAATGGAGAAAGATTAGAACCAGAGCTGTGAATTGGATTTTGGTTGAAAATATTTCTAAACGGGGAAAAGGTAGGTGCAAATTTTGGGTTAAATGTTGGAAATACTGGACTAGAAAATGGAAGAAAGTTTTGATTTTGCCGTATTTGTCTGCGAAGTCTGCTTGTTATAGATCTCTTTTTTCTTCGAGGAATGTTCCTTGTGTTATGTAAGAAAGGTCTAATTCCTGTAGTGAAAGGAAAGCCGATTCTAAAGGGAAAATGCTTCCTTGGTATGGGCGGTGGATGAGGAGGATGCATAGAAGGCGGATGCAAAACTATTGGAGATTGAGGCTTAGAATTCGGAGGATAAATTTGCTGTTGGTGGCTTATTCTCCCGTTATGAATTATCTGATAATTTGGCGTCGGTAAGCGAGAACGAACCAATTTTACATTTGGTTTACGTGTTAATGTGGCTTGTGGTCTAGATTCGCTTAACTGATCCCTATAAATTACACGAACTGGAATTTTCTTAGCTGTTAATACTGCTGGTTGTCTGTTTCGAATCGAATCGTGCTTCAACGGCATTGCAGACACCGATTTATCTTCTGCCATCATTTGTTTTAGCAGTGGCTCAAGTCTTAAAGAAGTGAACTGCGCGACTTCCGTTATATCTTTCATATCGTCTTTGTCCTCAGGCGGTACGACTACAATTTTTGGTATCGAATTTTTGCGAGATTTTATCTTCCGTCTTTCAGTCTCTGTTGATTTATCATCTGAAAATATCTTTTCCAAGTGTTCATCTGTGATTGGTCCATTTATTTTAATTATTTCATGACTTGTGTGCCCTTTTAAATCCTTCTTTTCATCTTCATCCTGTCTTGTGATGAAATCAACCACTTCCAATAGTTCAGATGGTAGTTCTTCAACTTCTTCAGCAACGGACTCCGATCCTTCGTAAATATCCTCCTCTGGAATTCTATAATCAGGAATGAACAGTTCATCTTTGTTTTTCTTTGAAGTCATTTGCATCATGCTTGGAGAATGCGGAGCAGACATTGCAAAAAAGTCGTTCATCAATTTTGATAAATGTTGATGAGCTAAAGTATGCTTCGGCGTCTCTTTCTCTCTGTAAATGCTATTTGTCACTGGCGATTCTGTTGTCAGAGGAACTTGCAATCGAGGTTTAAGGGTTGTTTCTGGTGTAGTCTGTGATGAAAAAGTAGAACCTACGGCTATTTTTCCGTTTGACGTACTCTCTGCTTTCCATCTTTGTTCTTCGATCTCAGCTAATTCCCGAACATCTGTTTGATATTTTCCTAAATATGGACGTGAAACTCTAAAAGGATTTTCAGTTGTGGTTTTAATTTCTTCCAGCACAGTTGTTTCTTTATCGTCTTCATGCGAATTTAACATTTGATGGTGATGGATAGATTGTTGTTCCCTTGGTTCTGCTCGTGGTGGTGGAAACAAATGTTGGGGTTTTATCGTTGATTGTTTTTCGCTTTCAGAAGAATTCAGAATGTGTAAATCTGATTCACCTTTAAATTTTTTGGAATTCCGGAATTTCGATTTTCTGGTTGTTTGCGAGAATTTTTCATGTTGAAGTGGTGGCTGCACCGAGATTTTTTCGTGATATTCTTCTGTCAAAAGCTCTTCGGAAGCATCTGGTGCACCTTTCTCTCCATAAAAGTCAACCGGGCCAGCTGGACTTGTCTGAGTATTCCCATTTGGTTGGTAATGATGGTGTTGATGAAGTTCTAAAAAGTATGAATAATAAATACTATAGCCATCAGTCAAAAGAAAAAAAAAGGAATAATAATAAGAAGAAGAAATAAAAATTTTCAATTGCAAGAATTAATTTCTTTTGGTTTTTGTAATTAATTATTTCTTTCTAGACGCAAAAATTTTAAAGCTTGGCAAATCTGTTTCGATTTTTACAACAAAGATTATGTTTGGAAGGATCCTTTCCGAAAAATTCGTCTCCATTTCAATTTTTTTTTAATTCTTTACGAAATATCAGAAATTTCACGAGGAAGATTCTAAATTTTAATGTACTAAAATTGGTTTAAAAATTTATAATTTTCTGTGTTAAAGGTATCATTAGCTATTGCTTTAGCTTTAAAATTTTCCATTTATTTATTAGAAGCTCGTAACTAAAGCTTTACCAAATTTCTTTTCTTCAATGTGAAAAACGACTTGTTTTTTGATAAAACTCGTAAAATTATTCCAGTTTCCATATTTGAAGTTCTAACACTGGAACAGTTCGAGCATCATCAGATTGTTCTTGACTACATTTATAAATCCCAAGTAGGAGTAGGTTACCAGCCAAAGGATAGGAATGGCTTTGTGAAAACGTCTTAACGAAAGAAAGTCTAAACGTCTTAGTAGTATTTACATCAGGCATTGGGAAAACTATGAATACCTCATGCAGCTAGTCTTTTCAACCTCTGAGAATACTAGTGTTGCATGCATAGGGGTTCATAAGGGATTGAATGCATGCACATCGATGATAGATTGATAAAATTCATTTTCCGAAAAGAAACTATTTACCAGTTCTAGAATTTTTCACAGAAGTATTTTTCTTCTCAGTATTACAGAACACAATTAGTAGCGATTAAGAGCGAAGTTCGGAGATCTCTCAATACTGCGAATTCAGTCTGAACTAAAAACTGGGAACTGATGCTTTTTCTCCGTTCTCATATAGTTTTTCCCCAGCAGCCGGGAAATTTTCAGTACTTTCCCTTTCTCGAAATTACTGGAAGGCATATACGGTTAAAGTTACATCTAAGCGCCTGTTACGGTTAGAATTACATATAGGGATCAGTTACAGTTATACAGGAACTTGACCAAAATGTCACCAAATGGTTGTCAAGTTTAGCGATTTCTCGCCAAATTTGGCAGCAAAAATTAGTCGCCAAAGCCATTGCGAACTTGGCGATATCTTGTCAGTTTAGCGAGATAGCCATTTACCTCAATGTGAAATGGACTTGCCCCTGTAATCTTATTTTTCTGGTAGAGCTGTGTTGTCTTCAAAATTTTTGATGCTACGATATGCAAAACTCAAAACAGTAGTATCAGGGACGTGTTTCACAGTTTTAAGCGCACACGGATTGCTCAATTCAGCTTTATTAGAAATGTTTTTTTGAATGTATATGTGCAAATATTAAATTTAGGCAAAACTGAGAGATTGACATAGATTTTAAACTTTATTCAGTTCGAAAGTCATCTGACTTAGATCCCTCTTCTTTTTAAAAGGAAAAATTAGCCAATTTAATTAGCAGTTACCTCTCTTCTCCTTTCCTGAAGAAGAGGGAGATTTGTTTTAAAATATGTTTCACCGGGAAGATAATTGCTAGAATGTTCAGAAATTTCTAGAGTTTTGTTACTAACAGTGTATATTAAATCATTACTTCGGATTTTAATCATTAAAATTTTTTAAGATAATAAAGTATATAAAAAAACGTTGCCGGTGAAATAAGGAAAGCAAACAATTAATAGTAATAATAACAGTTAGATTGGACTTTAATATAATGCTTTTGAAGCCATGCATCAGTTTTAAAATAAAGTAAGATTTTAGCCAAGTGTTCAATACTGCAAGATAGTGATTACCCCCTTAGTATTGAAGTTTATCAGTAGAATTTTTAAATTAAAAGAAATCTGATGTGATCACATGATTTCTTTTTACGGCCTATTGAATTGTACAATTTTCTTTTCTGCATTTCATTTAAATGATTTTTTTCTTCATGTTTCATTAGTTATATATTTCTAATTCAATCAATTCATTTCTCACTCCGCGGCAAGGCAAAAATACATAAAATCTCAAAATATGTTCATTAAAAATAGTAAAATACAGAAAAACCTAAAAAAAAAAAACTAACACAGCTGGAAAACTATTTTTACAGTTAACATAAAAGAGTTTCTACGAAAAAAAAGGAATTCGGCCAACGAGTAGAACGACAAATTTTCCAATGCGTCTTCCCCATTGAGCAGAAAGACTCTGAGGTTGGTGCAGCAATTGATTTTATGCACTATACTACTAAGAGATTCAAATGGAAACAAATAGCCGGAACGTTAGGCTTAGTTGTACTTACATTTTTAAATTGTCGATAATTCTACAACTATTGTGCACATTAACTAAAGGCATGAAAACAGTAACCGAAACATAAGGCCAACATAATACTTCAATCACTTTTAAAGCAAAAGGCAAAGCGCACTATTTAACAGCAACTAAGAATAAAACAAAGCTCAACAAGCCGGATAAGAGGCTGGGTATATGCGTGTGTATATATATGTAAGATAAAAAATATTAAAACAAACTTCAAATTTTAATTGGCTATTACCTCTTTTATTTTTTACTTAATTTGGGGACTTCCTTTTTCTATCTTAAAAATAGCGCTATAAGTCTAAACTGTATCATTCAAATTAATCATGAGATCCTACGTAATGCTTAATACAGTTACTTCTTGCTCAATTAAATAATTGCAAACCAAAACTTTTTTAACTCGAACTGAAACTTTTTGACTCCTTCCCTTCTTCCTCTAAATTGCTGCGACACTTTCGCTTACGCTTTCCTCCTGGCAAAACGCTCCTGCAAAACATCTATGTGCTGCTATGCTTTCATGTGTAAGATTACGTCTTGCTATTTAACCTGTGTATATAAAAATTATTGTAATTGCTTATGATCAAAAAGTATATTTCCTATAAAGAAATGATTTTGTTCTGCCTAAAAATAAAGATGGTGATTCGCCGAACTTAGTTTTGTCAACGTCTTCTTTTTGCCTTTCCACTCAGCCATCACGACAACGCAGTAGGATA
>KK119822.1:230944-287402 GCA_000611955.2 Stegodyphus mimosarum
GGAAGTCAAGGTCTATTGCAGATAGAAATCCAAAATGTTGACGCTAGGAAAAAAAGGGGGGAGGGGGATGTTAACAAGAAATGCTCTCCATGATGAACGCCAATAAAAATTTTTATTCACAGCTAGTAACAAGAGATGAAACACAGCTTGAACCATGATGACTCAGAAATGAAACAAGGCAGTACAGGTAGTACATTGTAGAAATATAGTAGATCTCCTCGACTTCGTAGCTGCAGAACTCGGACATCTACCTGGAAGATTTTTGGTGCTGTATTTGGAATGAAGAGAGACCTTATTGGGAAAATTCTTTCATGGCATAAAGGTAAAATCATGAGACAAACTCAGCAGAAAACTATTAATTTTGAACGATTGTTTTCCAGCACTTAAGGCTCATATTTCCCAGACTGCAATTTAATAATGCAAAGTTCAGTTTTTCCTCTGAAATTTGCATTATTCAAGTATATCGAAATAGAAGCTCTTCAAGGTATACTACGGCCTGTCAAGAGGCTTCTGTTTTGTTTCAAAAAGGAAGCAAGCCTTTGCGTGGTTCGCGTTACTGCGAATATCTTGATTTGCACAATGCAGCTCACTAATGGTCTCACTAATGGTTTATAGGTTTTGCCAGGAAAGATTTCTTTTTCTGCTGAAATCTGGCACTTAAAGAATCGTTGTGCCAAGTGTATTGAAGTAAAGAGAAACTACCTATGAAACTGAGAAAATAATTTATGAGTTTTCTTAAACAAGTACATAGACTTAATGCTTATTGAATACTGATTAACTGAGAACTAACTACAACGCTTTTTTATTATAATTTAGAACTTTTTAGTAACATGTTTTCTACATTTTGATTTACTTCTAATGAAAACATTTCATTACTTAAAGCAGGTCGTGGAAGTTAAATGACTGAATCGTATACAGCAGTGGTATGTACAATCATATACAGCAGTACCACCCAACCGGTGGTACGTAAAAGAATAATAGATGGTACGCAGAGAAACAAAGTATTTTTAACTATTGAATACAAAAATTAAATAGCCCAACATTCTGTTTAAGTTTTTTTCTATAACACTCACAAATTTATGCGATCTGAGCTTTGTTCAAGGTCAATAGCTGCTCATAGATCTTTATTTTCATAAATATTCATTTAGCCGTAGACATAACAAAATGTGTTATAAATGATGTTTTTAAAAGGAGTAATAGAAATAGATGTTGTTAATTCTTTTAAGAGTTGATCTATTTATTAGCATGTCTACACTTTATACCGTCACCATTTCCGGGCTCATATGGTTCTATTTTCAATTAAAAAAAAATTGCATCGATTTGCTGTCTCTGCCAACAGGTATTTTGTCTTCGCGTTGCTTTGTATTCCTTACTTTTCTACGCGATTTGAGAATATCGTCGTTTGGTTTTGAAGAACTCTGAATATATTGTGCATTTAAATATTTGCGAAAAAATAATAAAACAAACCTAGATTTTCAAAACGGAAAATTGGCTAGTATTTACTGAGCGAAAAAAAGATGATTTGAGGGTGTCGCATCCAGGACAGTCTACTGGCACTAAGAATAATGAAAAGAAAAGAAAAATTATTTATAGAAAATGTAATGAAAGCTATTTATCATTTGGGTTTACTTGGAATGGAGATGAAAGGGACACTTAAGCTCAATGTGTTGTTTACGGTGAATCCAATCAAAGTATGAAACCATAGTTTCCTAAAAGACATCTTGAATCTAAGATTGCCAATTTAAAGGCTAAACCTAAGGAATATTTTAAGAGGAAATTATCGCAGTTGAAAATTAGTAAACAAGTAATGAAAGGTTTTGTTACTTCAGGTGAAAAAGCTTTGGAAGCTAGTTAGTTACATAGTACGCCTAAGAACTGCCAAGGCTGGGCAGGCTCACACTATTGGAGAAAACCTTATATTACCAGCAGCTAAAGATATCGTTTAAATATTATTCTACGAAAAAGCGGCTAATGAACTTAATATTCCGTTATCAAAGTAAGTCGATGAATTCATGAAATGGCAAATTCCATAAAAGAGACACTTAATAAAAAATAAAACACGGTGAGCTTTTCGCATTGCAATTAGATTAAAGTATATAATAATTATATATATATATATATAATTATTATATACTTTCGTTATTATATACTTTGTTCCTTATATCAATAACGAGCAAAGTTCGTTATTAATAGAACGAACTTTGTTCAATTATTAGTTTACGTACGTTTCTAAGAAGATAAACGAATTGCCGAAGAGTATTTATTTTGTAAATCTCTTCATGATAGAGCAACTGCAAATGAAATTTTCAAAGTAATTAATAATAATTTTATGTTTCAGAATGATATTCCTTGGAATAAGTGCATTGCCATATGTAGTAACGGAGCTCGGGCTTTAACAGGAAAATATTCCTGTGTTATTTCTTCAACTACAGAAAGTCGCACCCGAAACTAAATTTACACACTACTCCATTCATCGTGAAGGTTTAATAGCCAAAACAATCCCCGAAAACCTTAAAATCGTTTTGAATTAAGCTGCGAAAATTGTTAATTTTATTAAAAGCTGAGCTCTTAATTCAAGGCTATTTATGATTTTATGGCAAGAAATGGGCAGTAAACATGAAATGCTTTTGTTACATTCCGAAGTAAGGTGGTTATCCAGAGGCAAAATGTTAAATCGTCTTTTTGAACTTCGATCAGAAATTCAAATTTTCCTCTGTGATTCAAAATTTGAATTGCAAAAACGTTTATTTAGTGAATTCTAGTTGGCGCATTTGGCATATTTATCTGATGTTTTTGGAAAGTTTAATGAATTAAATTTAAGATTAGAAGGAAAAGTGTTAATTTATTCACCATTAGAGGTAAAATAAATGTTATGATAAAAACACTCGAGCTAAAAATCAAAGAATTGGATAATAAATATTTTATGCTTTTTATCACTTTTAGAAAGTTTTCTAACCGAAAGTAAAAGAGTTAACATCCGGCATTAAAAATCATTGTTTTTCATTGATAAATAATTTCAGCATGCATTTTCCTAAGGATTATGATAAAGAAAATTGGATTAGAAATCCATTTTGTTCAAATGTACCTGAAATTTTATTTCGTGAAGAAAAAGAACAGTTGAAAGTAATTTCCTCTGATCGAAATCTAACTGAAGATTTAAAAAATAACGCACTTGTTAACTTTTGGCTGAACCGGAAAAAAGAATTTAAAGAACATTTCAAATAAAGCTATTAAATTTCTATTGCCTTCTTGCATAACCTATTTGTGTGAACAAGGATTTTGTTCCATGTCATATTTGAAAAATAAATACAGAGCAAAATTAAAAGTGGATCCTAATTTACGGTTAAAACTAAGTGGATCAACCATAAAGAAATTGATCTATCTTCAAACTGACTAAAATTTCACACTAGATTTTAGAATTAAAGTATTATAACTTAAATTTTGATAATTAAAATGGTAATCAATTTTTAATCTAACATTTTTTAATATGTGCGTGTTTAATACAAATAACCAATAGGTTGTGCAAATATATATATGTTTTAATGTCTCTCTTGAGAAACTGAAAAATAATCACTGTAAAATGTAGTGATGTTACTTAAGTTTTTCAGTTTTTGTTTAGATGGTACGCGTTAGTCAAAAGGTTGAGAACCGCTGGTATAGAGTATATCTTCACTACATATCAAATATGCTTTATCTTTAAAGTACACGTTTCACAAATAACTTGAACAACGTAAAGGCATGAGGCATACCGAAATAGGATACTCCACCCTTGCATCCTATTTATTTTAGAAGTAGTATGTTTACTGTCGACCTGATTAATATTTTTATGATACAGTGCTTATTTATTTACTGAAGCCATGTTTAAAGTGTATACCTAGTTAGACTATAAATTAAACAAAGCCTTTAAGAAATAAAAGCTGCGGCAGTATACTTAAGTCTGAAAAGTTAAATAAAGGCATTTCTGAAATACAGCGAAATCAGCAGAACTGTCTTCTATAGAATATGAACTGTTTCAGAAATGCAGATATCGTAAATCCAATAAAATTTACCTTTATTATGGCGCCAATCTTCTCAAATCACGTGCTTTTAATTAGCCCCAGCCTGTATTTTCTATAAGCCTCGGCAATAAGTCGCCTTATCTCAACAGATTCCTTTATCAATGCCTAAGTTTCGAGTTTCTTTCTTTTTTTTTTTTAAGTAAAATTTGACTCCGATATCTCAGTTGTTAAAAGCAGCCTTACTATGTGAACTAAGTGATCGCGCGTTCAGGCAACGGAAGGAAATCTGTCTTTACTTGAAAACAGTCTTAAAGGAATCAAATAATATGTATTTAATAAAACAAATATTACTTTTTAATGATAACAGTGATTCATGCGCATATTATTAATGTACTGAATTCATTCCCTCTGGAGTTCTTTCAAAACATTTTTTAAAATGATCTCATTTGCTTACATTGTTAGACTCGAAATCCAGATTCAAATCCGAGCGAATGGGTGACTGCATTTTTCGTAGTTTTTTTCAGATGTAACGAAAATACAAGACAGTTTGCTTTCAAACTTCCTGAACGAAGACGTCCCTGTCCTTAGGCATATGCACCTCGCGTGCATTAATTCAAATAAAGAAACAGCCACAGGATCGATAATGCATGAAATCAACATCTGCTCAGGGTCGACACGGTATAGAATACGTATAACTTCATCATACGACTAATACTAGTTATTTTCATACGATGGACACGATGAAAAATGAAATATTACTGTAATAATGAAATACTGCTTAACGGGTGTTTGTCACCTGTGCAGGGTCCTCAAAGGTATACTCTGGATACCAATACATCAACGACACAGTGTAGGATTGCCATAGGCGTAGGATTGACACTGTAGAGAACTGATACAGAAATAGAACGAACAATGCATAGAAATCGACGCTGGTATAGTCTTGATACGTAGCGAATGATTAATAGCGTCATACATTTGATATTTACTTAAGGTTAGACATTTTTATACTTAAGTTAGCAACGACACTTAACTAAGAGGATGGGAATTTTATTGAATTATTTTTTAGGGTATATTACCAATGTAGGATTGAAACCGGTGTTGAACCTGTATTGCATTCCCTCTAATTCTCATAATTCCATTTGGCGAATTTTCATTATGTTGCTCCAATATATTTCGGGATTCAACTATGTGCATTTCTAGGAAGCATTGTGAGTAATATATATAATGTTATGGAGTGTCCCATTATATTGTAATTATCCTATTGATTTATTGATTGTAGCTAATCTACCGGAAGAATTTTTACATACTCACCGTCTGTAAGTGATTTTTCTGTTGTCCAAATCATGCCTTGCTGTATCTGTGCTAACCGTTGTCGTGCCGTCACTTAGAACTGGAGAATCTGTGGAGTTACTCGATGCTGTTGTTAATACTTTTCTGCGACGATTCTGAAATCGCCTTCTCTTACGGAAGTCTTTCGCTCTGCTTCTATCAGTAGAAAAGAGGCTGAGAGAACTGGATGAATTGCCTTTTAATCCAGACTGGGTTAATTCTAAATCCGTGATATCTTCAGAGAGTGGCGTTTCTGTCGGCGATCTTGCAAATACGTGCGAATGTATATGACGCTGGAATGGAATCAAAATTCATGAAGACTCTTTAAGAATAATTCATACAACAAGCTTATTTTAATTTTATTCTTAGATAATATAATTTCTAAGAGACATAAAAGTTAAAATAACCAGTATTCGTTTTAATTTATAAAAAGAGGGCATGACAAAATGTTCAAACTATTTATCCAACTTCTTAATTCTTTAACTATTTAAATTTGCTTTGCAGAACTGAATCTTTATTTCCAGAAATTATAGCTATTTGAAGAGATACTTAAAAAAACTTGAAACTTGTTGAGTTGGCAGCAATTATGAGCTAAAACAGTTCTTGAATAGAAAATAATAGACCGTAAATTTAGGCTATTAAGGATGACTTGTGGGCATAATTAGATTTTAAATTAAATTATAAGGGTTTAAAATCATTGATAACAGTTTTTGAAACACACTTAAAGCGGTATTTTTATTTATTTGTTTATTTTGAATTTGTTTTAAATTCGCTAATTAGAAACTTACAAGGTCAAGAAACCATGAACAACAGGAAAGTCTGAATACAAACTAAATGAACAATGAAAATGGAATTTTTACAGCTTGAAAACAAGAAATGAATTTTTAAGAGGAAGGAATTAATTAGTTCATACGGAGTTCAATTATAAATTATTATACACATTCTCAGTAAATGATACCATTATAATTCTACTAACAAAATGTTTTCTAAAAATTTTGCAAGCCAAAACAATGAAAAACAAAACATTAATTAGTATCCTGTTACAGTTTTGCTTTGAAACAGTTATTTTTATTTTACTTTATTCATAAGTAAAATAAAAATAACTGTACATTTTCGAGTACTTCATTTTTGGAAGTACTCGAAAATTCGTATCAGGAAAAGTTTTAATTTTATAGTTTCACTGGAAAATTGAATGAAATTACAATTTATATTTTTTAAACTGCATTAAATAGTATCTATATTTTTATGTCTAGTCGTGAATAAGTTAAAATTAGGAGGTATTTTTGTAAAAATAATTGAAAGGGTATTAATAGATTCACTTGATAAAAGTAATTAGCAAATTATTCGCTCAACATGATTAAAATAATTTGCTGTTGAAATATTACCTTTATGGCTCCCAGTGGTACATTTGGGACATCTAATACTCTTCCTACTCTTTTATGTTTCCTGTATTTCTTCCCTTCAATGGCATCGTATTCGGCAGAAACGTCTTCAAGTTCTTTGCTGTAATCTGGATGCTCTTGCTTTGGAGTTGCCGGCGTAGTAGTCTTTTCAGTATTAGACTTAGAAGTCCTGGATTTATTTGCACTATTATTCTCTCTAATGGACCATGAATCATCTGTCGTAGTCAGTTGAGTTAATTCTGTGTCACGCAGAGGCTTAATTGTAGTAACTGGCACTTTTTTTGTTGTGACTAGAGCTTTAGTGGGATTAGATCCTTTTCCAGGTGTATGGAAAATTGAGATGAAAGTTGGCTCTTTGTTATCGCTATCATGGCCCCTATTCATGTAGCTTAACAGATCTTCAAGAGTCATCATAAGATTTGATGGGTCTCTAAATGGATTTTTAATTATTACGGGCTTAGAAGTATTTTGCTTTTGCCCGTTTTCAGTTTGATGTTTCGTTTGATATTTAGAGTTGGACACTGCAGTTTTCTTCGAATCTGTTGGCTTGTTGCTTTTTGAAGGAACTGAACCCTCTTTACACAGTTTAATGTTAAGAGATGTTTTTTCTTCGCATACCAACGACAACTGGTTAAATAAGGAATTTGATGGACAGTGGAAAGTATTTCGGATTCCATCAGGTTTGCAGTAGTGGAAGACTTCGCAGTTAAATTTAGAATCGGTAAAATATCCAGTTCTACCTCGGCAGTCAAAAGTTACCAGAGGCAATACTTTTCTTAAAGCGTCGGATTCTTCTTTTGAAGACTTTACAGCAAGCGGCCCTGATGGATGCCATGGAGTGGACGTAGCAAACTAATAATAAATAAATTGTTAAAATAGGATTACGTATTTATTTCAAAATGCATTTTAAAATGGTTTTTCTCATCTAATAAATTCTTAGCAGCATAAGAATCTTGACAAATAATTAAGTTTTCTTTTTTTACAACAGCTTACTGTTTTATTAAATTGTTATTGTTTTGTTAAATTTTCATAATTTATCTCTACTAAAGCTGATAGCCTTAAGTAGAGATAAATTAATGTTTAATGTCAAAAGGCTATTTCCTTGCGAGGAAAATACAGGATTTTTCTTCTCTTGTTGGCAAGTCCTAAATTTTCATGTTTAACAATTTAAATTTAGCATAATTAATAAAAAAATGCTTTACATTTTTGTATTTCAGGTTGGAAAATATGCGCCAATAAAATAATTGTATGTTTATAGCATCATGGACTCCCAAAAGGGTGCAGTTTTAATGCATCTTCTTCCCGCAGAGGATATTTTTGCGTTTTGTGATATTTTGCATCTGTCTAACGGAAAATATGTATTATTATTAATAGCAAAACATAACGTGAAAACATTATTAAAGGTCTATAATAATTTTATATACATTAATATGTGTTATTAATAATTAATTCAAGATATGTAACTGAATTATTTCGATATTTATATTGACCCAAAAGAAACCTACTCTTTAAGTGCCTTTCTAAAAACCGTACTCATTTTACACGCAAAACTTTGCATCTGAAAAATAAGCCAAGTGATTCTTTATCACTTAAATTTTAATTCAAAGAAAATTTATTCTCTTAGCCTCCCCTTAAGTTGTTTTATTTACATTACTTATCCTCACCTTAGATACTTTTGACTATCTCATTCCTTCAGATAGATAGTCAAAACTATCTAAGGCAATAAAATAATTATCTTTCGTGTAGAATACTTAATAAATAGAGATGCCTGAACTGCAGAATTTCCTCTTTCCCCCGTTATACAACGTTATAATTTCATATTTACAAAATTACGATATGTAAAGTAATGTACAGCTCAATGATTATTAGTCTGTTAGAACAGTAATGAAGGAAATATTTTGAACATGTTTAGGTTAATAATATTTATGGCCATTAATATAAAACGATCTTCTTAAGTAGATTATAATACATGTTTATAAACTGTTCATGCAGAACGTCGTTACTTAGAAATGTTGAGGGCCGAATAAAACAATAGAGAATAATTTCAAGTTTATATTCGATTACTTCATTAGTATCACGACAAAAAATAAATGAATAGCTCTAACGAAGAGAAGCACTGGCACTTGAAAAGCAAGAATCAATTCACTTGATACCTTGTTGATACCAGGCTGCTGAGCTTTTCTTCCTCTTTTTCACTTGATTCTTAGCTACAAAGCTTTTGTTCCCCAGTTTTATGGGCTTTAAAACTTCTAGCAATTTAAAATTTAACATTGTTTTATTGTTTTAATAAGGTTCTTTATAAGATTCATCACTCCGCTTCTGTTTCACTGCCATGTGTCTTATCATCGAAATATAACAGTAAGTGTTACTTTATGCAAATAATTTAACAATTTATATTTTATATTTACAACAGCTTTTATAATATTTAAGAGAACAGGCAGTTTGTAGTAGTGTGTAATTAACTGGATAGTGTCAGAATTACATAATACTTTTAAATAAATGATTAAGATGATTATATATTAGTTTTATATATCATTTATATTACAGGTGCATAAAACTAAATGAAATTTATTGAGTGATATATTGCATTTACTATTAAGAAATGAGAGTTTTTTGCCATTAGCTATATATTCCCCCTTTTCTTTTATTTATTTTGTGTCTTATTATACATTTTAAAATTTTTTAAATTCTTTGAAAATATCATAAAGTGGCCTCTTTGTTATTAACATTTTCTGAAACATTTTTTTATGGTACCAATTCAAAACCTCATCGTAAGTATTGTCTGCTTTAGAGAAAATAACAAATCGAACACCTGTTAAAAATAACTGGCTAATATTTCACAATACTAATTTTTTGTCTTTTGTCATAATTATGCTTTGATTTCAGATATTATTTAGTAGCATTTTATTTCTTATAGACTATTACTTATTATGTAAGATGTATCCTTGTTTACTAAACTGACTCCTTATTGTAAAAGAAGAATATTGATGGTTTATAAAAAATGAGACAGCTCTATATTTTGTCAAGAATTCATTTGAAATATTTGTTCAAATTAATTTTATACAGACTAAGATTCCTAGCCTCTTTATCCAAGATACACTGTTTATCATAAACTAAGGTAAAATCGCAAAAATAGCGATAACTCCCTCAAAATTAAGCCAAAACGTGTAAAATTTGAATATGTTGCCAAGTAAGAGTAGTAAAACTGCAATTTGCAAATTAGTGGCGCTGCACTCGGAATACATCATGTGTGAGGAGCATAAAAGTCCATGTTTGAGAGCAAGCCCACATATTTCACTGTGATAGTGACATCAGAAATCCGATATAGCCAATTCGTAACAATAACCTCCAGGCATCATTTGCCTGCAGAACTACGATGGAGAGCCATTGGAACACTAGAGGCAGGACAAAGTCAAACAGAAGTGGCCAGATGGCACCTACTGCGGTTCATAGACTTGGAAAGCAATTTCAAACCTCAGATTCGGCATCTAGGAGGTTCAGCCAAGGACAGCCAATCGCTACAACGAGTGCCAATGACCGATATTTGACATTATGTGCACACAGGAATAGAACCGCAACCTCGACTCTTCTTAGAACCTCCCTTGCTGCAGCCACCGGAAGGTTGGTGTCAACGTCAACTGTGCGTAGTAAGCTTCACGTAAGTGTCTGTATGCGAGGCGACCAGCCATTTGTATGCCACTCACGTCACGCCATAGGACGAATCGTTTGCAGTGGGCACGATATATCCACTGGACGCCTGATCAATGGAGGCCTGTTCTCTTTATGGATGAGTCCAGGTTTAGTCTAGAAAGCGATAGTAGGCGTTATTTGATATGGAGAGAACCTGGAATCGGTTATCATCCGTCAAACATCCGTGAAAGAGATGCATACGGAAGAGGCAGTGTCTGTGTTTGGGGTGGCATCTCTTTGGGCGGATGCGCAGACCTCCATGTCTTTCCAATACTCAGGTTTATAGAGATGACATCCTTGATGCTTATATGTGCCCATATGCCGGGGCAATAGGTGATGCTTTCCTGTTACAGGACGACAACGCAAGACCACACAGGGCTCGCATCGTAGATGATTATCTTCAACAGGAAACAATTATGCACATGGAGTGGCCAGCTCGATCCCCGGATTTGAATCCTATCGAGCACGTTTGGGATGCTTTAGGAAGATGTCTAGCAGCTCTCAATCTGCCCCCTCAGACCCTTGCAGTGCTTGCAACTCTTTTGCAAGAGCAATGGCTCTCACTTCCTATGGAACTGATAGACCGCATAATTGAAAGCATCACGCATAGCTGTTGTGCTGTATTGGTTCTAAAGGCGATCATATTCCATACTGAAGGTACTTTTCCTATAGCAAACTGACACCTTCGATTTGTTGATTTTATACATGTGCTAATTTCTATACTACCATAATTTTCTGGTAATTTCTTTTTATGTTATTTGATACCTTATTATGTGTTGTATATTGCGAGTAAGTTTCATAAAATTCTACATGTAACGTTTTCAGTAATCGTGATTTTTGTGATTTTTCCTTAATTTATAATAACCAGTGTATATATAATATAATCATATAACAGATAGTCTGCATAAAATTACCTTAAATAAAAATTTGAAAAAATTCTCATGGAACTTAATAAAAACTTTAATTGAACTCTCCAGAAAGTTTTTATGCTAAGGTAATTTTATACTGGCAGTGCTGCATTTTTACTTTTAAAAAAAAGTTATCTTTTCTTTAAAATTTTATTCAGATTTTATACAAAAGGATAATTATCTTATCAGAAGGGTTTTAAAATATTATACAAAAGGATAATTTTTAAAGCTTGTAGACAAATGGTTGTTCTAACTCTAAATTTAAGATTGAAAGTTTGCTTGAGATTATCGTAATAGCTCCAGAGAAATCAAACATATATTGTTTTTTTGACTTTCTTTCGGCGCCCGCTTTGCAAACTTTCCTTCTTTTTCCGTGGATGCATTTTGTAGCAATAATCTAATGCGGAACAATGCACAAAGGCCAATGTAGCACGGAAAATGCTTGTTCTTAAAAATTAACCCAAATTGTGCCTGAAAATTCCTGGCAGCTTCTGGGTGTGGTGAAGCGTATCTCGAGCGTTGTTGATCTTGAAAGCTTTGAAGATGATCTTCGGTTCGAGCATCGCTGCTTTTTGGTGTCGGAACAATAACGAGAGCAGTGTTTCAAGACTCATTTTGGGAAAGAATTTTTCCTCGGGCAACTTGTCCTCTTGCAATTACTTTCGTGGGAAATTATTATTTTCAACATTTTCATCTTTCGTGCACCAAATTCCTAGTTTACATAATATTGCCTGATTTAGGCAAGTTAAAAAACAATAGCAGAAGTCTTTTGGAGTAGTTTTTTAAAACGGAATAATTGCAGAATGTATGATAGTTTGATCAAGATTGTCTTGTTTATTTCGGTGCTAACGAATAGAAAAAGTTAAAGCTAGTTCGAGAAAAGAATTGAATTTCAAATAAATCTCCTACTCAGACACGTAAATAAGCTTGTTTGTAGGATATTTCTTTCAATAGGATCATCATTTCAGTATGAGAACTGGCACTATCGAAATATTTTTTCTTCCATTGCGACTCCAGCTATAGATAGCCTTGTTCACCAGGATCTGTTTTCCGATCTATCCACCTCCGCTCCATCGATTGAATTTCTTCAAATAAATCGCATAAATCATTTCAAGGCACCAAGTACATCAAAATCCGTATGTTTGTAAACTACAGACAGAGTGCAGGCACAAAAAATGTACTGCAACCTATGTATGTGTTACTTTGCGACTGTTGAAGGCAATAACAAATGCAATTGCTTTTGTGCCATAGTTCACGTATGGGGTTAAGTTTTAGATTAGTCTAAGCATTCATAAATGGGTGTAATCCCAGAAATCGATGAACAAAGTGTATTGAAACTGTACCACAATAAAAGAAATGCGTTCACATTCTCAGTACTTGTGTTAAAAATAACTAAGATTTTTAACTGAATTTTCACTGTGTATATGATTAATTTAAATTTTCACAGTGTAACCATTTCTTTTCTCCGTCTCCAAAAAATATTCGTAATCAAATTTATTTAAATTTCAATTTAATACCTGAAATAACTGTAAACTAAATAGCTGCAACAATAGGTCTACTAATTTGAGATTGACTCTCCAGAATTTCAATACACAGAAAATTGAATCATATATTTAAAACGAGCTGCTCAAAATAGCAATTTCAAATGGTAAGGTAAATTATATTGCTATACTGTTTCATTACAAATTACTGCCACTACACGACTTTTGTCCTTGTTTATTTAAAAACAGACATTTTTCTTTCATTGGATCCTTCATGAGGCTTCAAACAAATATTTCTCGCAGGTGAAATGATAGAATTTCGATTCTGGTAGGACGTGAGATTCGCTTACTGAACAAAACAACACATGATTTGTTGTTAGTTGTTAAAACGTATGCGCTACTTTTCGATCATGTTTTCACGCCTGTTACTATTTTTAGATACCTGAATGTAGTTTCATTCTTGTATAGAAATAATCGCTGATATTAGGCTCAGTAACAGTAAGCAAAAGCAACATTGAAATAACGAAAAGCATTTAACATTATAGCTTTTTTCTTCTTTTTATTTTTAGTCCAAAAGGTTCTATTAGTCTCGAAGTGGGTTTTTGCTTTGGTTTACTATAAATGGCGTATATTTTTTAAAATTGTTACCACTAAATATTATCGCCGTGTATCCATTTTTAAAGAAATTAAACAATGAAGAATCCGCATATATGTATGTATGTATGTATGTATGGTTCCTAGCACTGCAAAAAAACGACGGTACCTAGAGCCACCAAATTTTGAATAACGTAACTCTCTACCCGAACATGTGCACCTGGAAGCCTGAATTTTGAATTTAGAATTTGTGTTATTATTTATTTCATATTTAATACAACTTTAATGAATTTAGGATTAGCAAACTGAGCGATTTGAAAGCGAGCAGTGGCAACGCTATTCGAAATAAGCCATTTTTATCTCCAGCTCGCGAGACTGTCGCCATTCGGAAAAATGTAAGATATTTATCTTTTAAGTGGAATTAACAAACTCTGCTCTATGAAAGGAATATGTTGCCGCGGCCAGAAATAAAATCCTTTTATCTTCCACATGCCAACGTGTTGCCATTCAGCAAAGCCTAAGATATTTTCATACTTAATCTGGAAGGTTATTGAGTAAAACTAAGCGATTTAAAAGCAATTAACACAATTTTGAAGAATATTTTTTTCTGTCTTTTAATGTGGTGATTTAAATAAAGATGCATTATCATGAGAGGTGTAATTAGAAATATTCAATAATTTTATGAAATTACTCTAGCTGGAGTTATTAAAATCACTATATACTTTTTCTTTTTCATGATAATTATTGTAGGCGGCTGACTGCACGAGCGGCTAGTTTTTAAATGCGAATGCAAAAATATGTATGACAACCTCTATCGGGAATTCTAAAGATACGCTGTTGTCAAATATTTTAAGAATTTTGTGTGGAATATAATTTAAAGTGGCATAAGTGCAAGGAGAGAGATATTTAATAAATAAAGTTAACACATAAAAAGTTAATAATAGAAAGACAAAAAAAATATTATCCGTTTTACGAAGAAAACTGAATATTGGTAGGATGAACTGAGAAAAGATTGAAAAAGAAAAATGTATGCCAACACTTAACACTATATCGGGGACTTGTAAACATATGCTGCTATGCAACTTTTAAAAATTTTGCGATTTTGGAGTGCATGTGGCCTAAGTGCGAAGGAAATGATGCTTTGTAATAAAGCTGAAAGGGAAAAATAAATAAATAAATAAATAAATAAATAAATAAAGGGTTAGCAGGAGTGAATGCAAGAGCAGATTGATAAACTACCAGCTCAAACCTTAACAAACCCATTTAGGCGGCCGTTAAATTCTGAAGCCTTTTTAACAAATCTTTTTTAGGCGCTGGAGTAACCTTTAAATTAAAACAACCAGTAAAAGTAGGCCAACAAGTTTGAGAACTGAATACGATTAAATAAAATGAATGTTTTTAAAATGAATCATGTAGTTACGTTGCTCTGGATCTCGAATAATTGGCGAAATATTATTTATGTCTTTGGCTATGTATATTCTCTACTTCAATGAAAGCAAAAACGTACATGCAGTATTTCATTAGACAATCCGGCAGGTGTAATCATAATTGCTATTATGTATAATCTATACAATCGAGACACAAAGAAAGTCATAGGTCATGTGTTATCACTGAAATCGGATCACTTTCAACTTCATTCAAACAGTGATTTGTTGAAACTGGTGCGGCGATTATTATCTTCTCTGGGCGTTTGTTTACTGAGTGCCTTTAAGACGGAAGTATGGCCTCGGTACTACAGCGGCCACTTTTTGGAGGCTGTGTTCATCAAGGCCGACATTCCTAACCTAATTTCAATCTTCTTGAGGTCTGTTTGGCGTCATAAATAAATAATGATCTTTCAGTTGAAACCAGGAATTACTATTTAGCATTTAGAAAAGTGAACCTGAAAGTTTAGCTGTTTAATTTAGAGAAACAAGCAACAAAGAAAATTTATACCTGAAAATTATTTCCAACACCATTGACTCCCCTGTCCAGCAGAAGAACTGGAATAACAAAAAAAAGCATAAATTATTCACTTTTTGAGTAAAAAAAATCATTAGTAACATCAAATAACTCAGTTTTTTAAAATAATATAATTAGTAAAGTTTTATATACATATATGGTTCTGTTAGCTAAAGATATTCAGTGCTTTTGGTTCCAAACTGTTTAAGATTACGAAAGTTCTGTAATTCTGTAAATAAGCCTTTTAATATTTACATCTTTACATTTTCCATTAACCACTGATCCATCGCATTATTATCATATTCTGCATGACTGGTATTTACTAGGCCTTAACCAAAACAAAACAATATTTGGTTCTTGGCAGGAAAGGAGAAATTTATTAAATATTTTTGATTGATGATGTTCTGCAAAATAGCTGACAAATACACGCATATCTGATCTATCAAATTTAAACGTCATTATCATCGTCAGGTTTCGTGAATGATGAGATATATGCTGCCATTTTCAACTATAACAAAAGCATTTCGGAATAACAAAAAATAATAGACTACATTCGTGATATTTAACACTGAAATTATTTGTCATATTTTGGTCAAACTACGGAGGTTTTAGTGATACGTTTGACTTATGTTATACGAGTCCAGAGTGTTTCAAAAAAGAGCAATAGAAATTTTTGTTCATTCATATTATATTCAGTTTTCCTTCAATGAACTAGTTGTAAGATACAAATGTTTCATTTGGTGTTATGAAAGCATGAATTTGATATACATTCCAATAAATAAATAGATAAAGTAAACATAAAATAAAATAGGAGTAAGAAATAAATAACTAATGCTTCGAAGCATGATATGAAAAATTAGATCTTAAAAACAGTATTTAAAACTAAAGTAATATATAAAAATTATGCAGTGAGATGCTTAACAAAACCTGTATGCGTTTGGAACCAAAAGCACGTTATTTGGAAAACACATGTAATCTCTTTCATTATTAGATGAAAAACTTGTGAATATGGGAGTTCATCGCAGAGTGCAAAGGAGGATAGGCCTAGAGCTACAAAATTTGGAACATATATTGCTCATAGGATGAAGATGTACACTTCAAAGTGATTTTTCGAAAATTCGATTTAGGTTTCCTCCTTCGAGGTTTTTTCGATTTTTTGCACCTCCTTTTTAACGAACAATCAGAAAATCTCAGAATTCTACTGATTCGATAGCGTGAAAAAAAAATCTTTTAAATGCAGTTAATAATTATAATGAACGAAAATTTTAACATTATATAACATACTTAGATAAAGTTTTCGAAATTTGGTCGTTTTGTTTCGACCATTACATGTCTATTACTTCAAAATTCTAACATTTAAAAATATTTTCATTATGCAATTTTTTAGCGTATATCAAGCAATATCTTTGCAGCCTTTTGAAAGAAGAAAGATAAAACTATTAATTATGCGATTTTCTCTAGAACATTTGAAATATGATGCAATATGCCTAAAAGCAAAAGTGAAAGTTTCCTTTCTTTCTTAGGTCTCATATGATTTTCCTTGGAAACATGATTTCGAGGATACAAAATCATTTTACGTCTTTTCCAATTTTTGCTTCTCTATAGATTTCTCTAATATTTATTTTATTTATTTATCAAGCAATCTTTTTTCTCTCTTGCTAGAAAGAAACATTTTCAAAGAAATTTGGCCTATCACAGAAGTCTTCTGCCGTTTTATAATTTTTTTAAGATGGATTTTGCATTTAATACTTTCAAAGTGTGCAAAAGTTGCTTTTATGGAGAAATTTCAAGTGGAAGCTGGCTGGTGTTTACATTAAACAAGGGAAAATTCCGAAAATCCATGCAGCAAGTCCTTTTATCGGGATTTGAATCTGGGTAGATTTATCAATATATCTGCCCACTAATAAGCCTTTTTTCTGAAGCGATTCTTCCATTTTGAGGAAAATAATGTAAATATGTGTATATAGCCACTAGCTAAAAACATTGCCTGATAAAATAACTGATAGTTCATTTTTATCACTAGGCGACATGAACAGATGCCTTGTTAAAACCTACTTGTTACTCTTGCATATATACAGGATGACCCAAAAGTCCGTTAACACTTGAAAGTTCAATAATTCACAGAATAATGTAGGTAGAGAGGTAAAAAATGACACACATGCTTGAAAGGGCATAGGTTTTATTGAAAGCAAAAAGGGCCAGTTTCAATGCGTGTGATTATTGGTTGTGGGGCTATCTGAAATAGTTAAGTCTACCGCGATCGTCCGACCTCATTAGGGATGCTAAAAGACAACATCCGACGGCAGTATCTCACCATACCTACAGATATGCTGTAGAGTGCTGTTCACATTATTGTTCCTCGACTATACGTATTGCTGATGAATGACGGCCGACATGTTGAACATTTGTTATAAAGAACATAGTCTTTGCTAAAAATCATTTGTTATACTAATTATTGTTTTTATTATCATATGGAGCGCGATCTGTTGACTATATTGTTATACGAATTATTGAATTCTCAAATCTTAATGGTTTTTTGGGCCACCCTGTATGTAAACTAACTATGAATGTTTTCGAGTTAATCAAAAATTTACCAAATAAATAAATAAATAAAAAATAAAAGAATGTTTTGGAGTTAATCACAAATTTACCAATAAATAAATGAATAAAAGAATCCTTTCGAGTTAATCACAAATCTACCAAAATAAATAAATAAATAAAAGCAAAAGTATTTAAAATGAATAGAAATTATGTAAAAATTATAAAACGACTTTAATTTAAGGGCTCCATATCTTTGATATTGGCTTACTTCTTACAAGTTTATGATTAGGCCAAGTAAAAGAGAAGAAAGGTAAAATTACAGTCTAAATTCTTCAGATTACAGTCTAATATGAGTTTTCCATAGAAATTGAAAACGTTAAAACCGATTGTTTATCAATAGAATAATTATAAGATTAGAAAGTAATAGCAATCTCATCTTAGAATGCAGGACTCAGTTTAATGCCAGAAACAGTTTTAAACTAAGCAACTTATGATAGGCCCACTATTGAAGAATTAATCTTCAAGAAATCAGCAATATTAAAAATAATAAAATGATCTGTGCAAAATGGCGTAGCTAAATCATTGGAAAAACTAGTATTTTGCAATGATATTATTTCGTCTTCAATTAACTCCACGTAGAGACGTGCATTTATTTAATAAATAAAAGACTCCATTATTTTGGACGTAACTGTGCATTTGTTTCATTGAATCGCTGGCGTATTAGGCTTGCAATGAATATTTCTTTCAACCGGCAGTACTTCCTATTTTACCGAAACACCAAATCTATAAATACTCTCAAAGAGGTTTCTTTGCGATCTTTTAAAAAAGTCTTCAGTATTAAAAGCTATTTTATAAGGTATTTTCTTCCTCTTTTCTGCCTTCGTGCTGTAACGGTAGCACACTCGGCGCGTATTTAAGACCTGTCGAGGACATTGCTCATTTTTCATATCTCCTGCTTCAAAACTCCTAATGACTCTACAACTTCATGATGACGGTCTTTCGTAAACAGGGAGTATTTAGTTGGAAATTTCTTGTTAAATAGTGTCAAAATATATATCAATATTTCTTAACTCGTAAATACTGAAGATGGAAATTTATACTCTGAAACTTCAAGAATTTTGCTATTTTAATTAAAGGGGACGTTAATTTTATGAAAAGTTTATGAAAATCTGTCAAGAAAACATCTGCAAGAGTCTTTTGAGTTGTCGAATGGATGAATTTTGTTTTACTGTGCTGATTCCAGTTGTATGCCTATTTCATTTAAACCCATTTTTAGAATGTTGTTATAACCGACCGCGCGAAAAGGTTAACACTCGCTAATTCTACCATAACCTAAACCAAATATTGCCGCAAATCACGAAACATTATTCCAAAGAAATAATTTTAATTGTATGTGCTGGGTTCATGTTTCATTTTACGTATACTTTTCATTAGCTTGTTTCAGTTTCATTTCTCAATTGGATGGTGGTCTCATATCCCTTCTGTTCTCGCATCGCTGCTCACGAGGAGAAAACACCAATTTATTTGTTACCTAAGAGTGTCTAGAAGTTTTATATCTCATTAAAATAAGAGGCAGAACATTACTGTTCATTGATCTTTAATTGAGAATGGACTATGCGGTCCAATAAATTCTAATTCGCTTTCCTTATTTTCACTACTTGTCCTATTTCATTTATGAACTGTACTTTGCAGTATAGCTACGAATGAAAAAACATGATTATTTGACATCCTTGAGAAACATCCTGAAACAACTACGCCTTCAACACCACACTTACTTTCTTTCATACATTTTGCAATACTGTGCCTTTCTATTTTTTTCTAGCGTGTGCTTTCCGCAAATTTGCCGAGTATTTCTTAATTTCTTCTGCATGTTTCAATATACGTGCCTAATTATAACAATTGCTTAAAATACTACTTATTAGAGTGTGCATTCTAAGAAATATTTCAGTTTCAGAATGTTCTTTAAAAGATTTTAACCTTTTGATAGACAGTAATATAACTTCGCATGGTCAGGTACCCAGTGACATTAAACAAATAGTTGCGCAATCAGTATGTTAGGTATTGCAATGAAATAATGGCAACAACAGATGCCTGCTTGCTGAATTCGAAGCTTTGCATAGAACATTATATTAGCCAAAATGTAACCATAGATAGGAATGAAACCACATTGGTGTAAATGGTTTTTAAGGCAGGAACCTAAAACTTTCATCTGCAATAATCGTGTTATTGTGTAACGCTGATTATTTTCAATTCATGTTGCTATTTTAACTGTTATCCTTTCGGCTTACATGTTAGAATAGTCGTCATCGTTAGACTGAAAAAGATCCATGGCGAAACCTTCTATATTATCTTTGAATGTGAATGAATTTTACATAAATGCCTTCGCGCAGGACTAGTTCGTATTTACATTACACACCGTGAAAATCGATGCAGAATTCCCGTCCGCCAAGAACTGAATGAGAGTTGAATTACCAATATTCAGCGATTGTACAAATCCAGCATTCATTTTTTATTCAACTCGATAGAAATATTTTAGAAAATTACAAATTACATTATGTCTCTCCATGGGCGCCAGATTTCATTCTGTAACTATCTCTTTATTTATTGTCAGGTTATTTATTTATTTACTTAGGTAATGATGTAGTATGTGATCTACCGCTTTTAGTTAGTTATTTATTTCTTAGATGTTATCAATAAAGCGTTGTTTTTAAATATGAAAATAAATAAAAATAATTAAGAATACATAAAAGAAAATTAATTAATTTAATAACCTATTAAATTTTTATTTTCATTAAATTTAAATTGCTACCAATTTTACAAAACAAAATCAGGGGTGGTTCCTGAAAGGGCCTTTTCTATAAATTGTTCAGCGGTATACACTTCAAACATCGCGCAACATGACCTAAAAATAATCATCACTTTTATTAACGGGCTTCTACCATGCTTTACGTTTGCTGTTTGGTACTCCACATATCGTGCAGAATCTTTAGCTTCAAAATCCATCAGAACGGCTGAATTGTTTGAGTATTAGTACCATTTGCAAGACTGACAAGTTCGATGACCATAAGATACAATCGCTAAAGTGGTAGATGGCATATTACATCAATACCTTTGTTTTTTATACTCATTTTACTATTTGAAAGTGTCTTGCTGTAATCACATTTTGTTATTATAAAATTCCGATGGAAAGAAACGTATCGCATTTTGAATACAAAACTCCGTTTGAAACAGACAGTAATTAACGAACAGATTACAACAATGAAATAACTCAGCAACATGTGTTGGAATCTGTTTGTTGTTACGAAGAACAAGACGTGATTGTTCCTTTTAACAATGGTGGGTACTATTTTCTTGAAAGACAAAGGCGTTTGATTTAGAATATCAAATACTGCAATCCAGTTTGCACCACATTTCGCGATTAAACTGGTACATCGTTGTTGTGATCTCTTGTTTTCGCAATGTTTCATCATACATTATCCATGTATGGTTAATTTCGCTACATTATTATAACTATGCAGAAAATATGGCTTATTTTGTTAGTGTTGCTGTTCTGGGTGGGAAGGAGATTAGAGTTATTTAATGATGCAGTGTTTATATCATCTGAGAAGGAAAATGGTATGGAATTTGCGAACAGTCAAAGATCTATTAAGCACTTCTTAGACTGATAAATTTAAAACTAAAATTAAAAGATAGACTGATTTTGAAAGATAAACTGATAAAACTGAAAGATAGACTGATTTCTTATCATTTGTTATTAGTTGATAAGCTTTCAGATGCAATACTTGTATGAACTCTCTGTTTATTAGACGAATTTATAATTTTCAAAGATGGAACTATTTTAAAAATACTCGCATGATTATAAAAAAACATATTTCATGAAAACCAAAATTTAATTTTTTTGGTGATTTTGTTTTCATTTACTTTAAGTTCTCGTTTCTGTAATTTACCAATAAACGCCCCCTGGTGGACATTTTACGAATAAAGTGTTTTTTTTTTTACTTCTGCAGAATGCCTTTTCGTATGCTTTGAATATTGCATGTATAAATGTGTTTATCAGCTGTTACAACTACAGAATGCTTTGTTAATAGACCAACTTTAATTAGGACCATGCTGTACACATATCTCTACATTCGAGTTATTTTTCTATTTAAGAAAAATTACTTTTACTTTGTGATCGGAAAAGAAATATGTTTAATGTCGAATTTCACAATTATTGATAATCATAATTTTAATATTAATTTTGGAATATAGAAAGAATGAACACTTTGTATGTTAAATGTATGAAATTTAAACAAAGAGTATCATACTCTTAAAAAAGTAAGGGCAGAGAGAGAGAGAGAGCAATTTGGAAGGTGAAACAATTGTAGTAGCTGTAATAAAAGCCTCTGAATATCTAGAGGCTGTCATTGTAGGACTATTTTTTGTGTAATGCCAATATAAATAACAATAAAAATGCTTCAAACACTCATAATGCGACGCACATGCATGATGAGGCTGTTTGACAAAATGGTGACTATCGAAATTTCGCAGTTATGCCCTTTCAGCTGCGAAACAAACTAAAACAAAGTATCCCTGTATTCTGGGTAAAAATGTACAAAAATTTCAATCCTAAATATAGAAATCTCCTTAAATCTTAAATATGAGACTAATGACTAAACGAAAGGCAGCATAGAAGAATTCATATCTATTATCTCAGATGTTATTTTAAAAGAGAATCCGACTAGATGAGAACAAGAAATCCTATGTAACCAAAAGAAGAGTTACTGTCTTGCACATTGTTGATCCTGTAACGACTAAATCTCAAATAAAATTTTAATAGACCGTGAAAGATTATTTTTTTATCGTTCCATTTCCATGACTTCTACACTTTTTCTTTCCTTTTTCAACAGGTCGAGATAATGAAGGAAGTATTCCTGCCAAAGATATCTGAATCAAATTGGAAGATTTTTACTACGATCTGATTTTTTCTAAATAGAAAAATGAGAATATTTGCGTTCGCGTGTATAAATGTGCATGTAAAATAGTAATGGAGATATATTACTTCAGCAAAATATTGGAAATTTTTTATTATCAACATATCTCTGGCCCAAATTTCCTGTAGACCTTAAAAGCTTATATTAAAAAGAAATAATATATATTAAGAGATATATATTATTTCTTCCGCTTTCTTCGCATGCCTTCGTGGTGTAGGTCCATGGTTCAATTCCCGGCGAAGGTGTTGCTCATTCTTCTGCTTCAAAAAAAAAAACGTCTTAATGACTCTACTAGCTATTAAAATTTGTTTGAGATTAACTAATTCAAACGTTAAGTTTTCGCTTTAAAATTACTGTTTCCTCAAGCATTTAATGCATTTCTTGAAATTAAAAGAACCCGATATGCACTGAGCAACTCTAGAATATTTCTTTTTTTACGTTGTCTGTTTTCATTAACGTTTTGTGTATCACAGTTAATGTTCCGTAATTAGATTTTTCTAATTACTGACATGAAGATTGTTTTCAAATACCTACACTCTACTGCCTCATTACTGCAATCACGACCGTAAGTACAAAAAGACAAGTGTGATTTCGATCGCTGTATTTAACATATGTAAAGCAGAGTGGTGTATGAGTCAGAGCATTTTATTACTTTATTTCTCTTTTAACTCATTACAACTTAATAACAGAAATTATTTCGTAACAGTTGCGGAAAGGATCGCTGTGACAGTACTCATCCCTCTAGAAATATCCTATTATAGAACCCCTCAGACTGCTACTTACTGGATGAAATTAAAGGTTTTGGCAGACTGTCAAAAAGAGTAGAAAAGTATTTAGAATCGATTGATTAAAAATGAAGTGACAGGAAATGATTATCTAAATTTGTTCTTATCTTCTTATGCGAAGTGAGAAATATTCTATAATCATATAATATTTCCCTCTTTCTTTCTGCGTCAAGTTTAGCTCGAAAACATTACATTTTTCACATCATGGTTTTTTTAAAAAAGTTTCAACAAAAAATTAATGTTTTTTGAGCATTTTCAGTTTTTTTTAAATTGAATGTTTTTAGAGTAATGATATTTTCTGCTATTAAGTCATTTAAATCTAACAGAAAAATTTAATAACTTACGACGATATTTATTCAGATATTTGTTTCATTAGATATTAAAGACTTTTAAACTTACTGATGGCAAATGAAGTGAAGATGAATAGGGCTGAAACCCTGAGGACAACCATTGCTGTACGCTTGTACTCCTCCTAGGGCATGCTATTGATGTAATTTCATTCTTGAAATCTGACGCTATGTCCTATTGTATCCTCATAGCGTATTTGAATCTGAAAAAATAGTAAATAAGTTTTACATTGGTAGGAACAGTAAAAACAATATGCATACAAAATGTATGTATAAAATATAAGTGTACGTTCGGTAATCAACAACGTGTTTGAAATTTTCAAGTACATGACACATCTTCAACGACGCAGATAGCAGAGTATAGTTATTGAACATTTCCTTTATTTTTATAATGTCATTATAGGTAAAAAACCTTCAAAATATGAAATAGCTGCTACCCGTGGGAGGCAAATTTGAGGATCAGCTGTGATATTAAATAGTTGAGTACGAATTTAAGTTTCGTTGCTGTTCATGTTAACATGGAATATGATCAGGTATTACATTATTTGAAATGGTTTTAATAGGTTATGTAAATATAAATTAGACTACCTGATTAAAAATTGCATTATGTTAAACGTATTCATTAATTTAAATTAGAATATTATTATATTAGATAAATAATTTTCTGTAACATATATCAACTGCAACAGAAATTTATCATTAATGACCGTGGTATACTGCATGCTCTTCTCAACAAATTCAGTCATGTATCTGAAAAATCGCATAGCAAATTAATTGGCAGTTCATTTATGAGGAATTTGTGCAACGCCAGAGCAACAGCTGTTCGTTTCTCACCGTATGGATTTCTTACACGAGTACCACTGTTAAAAGTGTTGTCGAAAAATTCTGTGTCCAATTTGAACTCCAAAGTTTAGGAATTAATATCTGAAATAATACTGTGTAAATGTAATTTCATCAGGAAAGTAGAGATAGCATCTGCGTTAATACCATTGATGGAGGAAATGCAAGAAATCGATGGTTGCGTTATATTCAAGCAGGCACTGTACGGGTTGATGGAAGCTCGGCAACCGGAGAAGGATGTTTTCGGCTTATAGTATTTAAGCAGTTGCAATAAGCTGCAGATAAGCTTAAGTAAACAATGTCTTTCCTTGAGGGCCATCTTGTGTTTCACACAGATTGCGATAGTTCCCCTTTAACTAACCAAATGCGTTTTTTCCCAAGTTCTGTATTAGACGCCTAGACATGGCAACATATCTTCTAGGGTTCAAACGGGTCTCCTCTATCGCAGTTTCAAAATAACCATGAAAAATCTTCGCTTTTGCATCGAACATTCTTTGTTATTGATCCAAAGTGACCGAAAAGAATCGAATCATACACAGTGATTCAGCAGCTATAGGGTAAAAAAAAACTGTTGGTAACTTTATGGAATCCTTACTTTTCTGATTGACTTCAGTTACCCAAGTTAAAGAAACGCGTGCCCATTCTTCAAGAAATGTCTTTAATGTTCTGGATTTCAATGTTTCATAAATAACTCCTCACTTTATTTATCCCACTGATAATGTATACTTCATTATTATGATAGTTCCCCTTATTACATTGTTGATCTTCTGCATTTTTATGTTGCTGCCATGAATGTATTACTTCTCAGTTACTGTTTATAAACATTTGCTGAGCAGTAATTCATTAATTTCGGATTTCAAGATAATATAAGCTTAAATATTATATCGAAATTAATTTGAAATGGTTAATTTTTACTCTAAACTAGTTTAAATAATAATAATAAATTAAACCCACATGTGTATCGCCGGACTTCGCACTGTATCATAAAGAAATACAGTATAAAGTCCGAGATTCGGACGTCCAATATCCGGAATTATCTAAAATTAGGACCTCAAAGCCACAAACCTTTTTTTTTTCATGCGGTACACATGCGCATTTGATATTTCCTTCAATAATAAACCATGTGGAGAGTCCCCATTCTTAATTTCACTTAGGCACTAAATAAAACATCTCGTTATTGAAGAAATAAATCATTTAAGCACCAATTTGTGAGATTAATAATTTGAAATTAAGCATGTGCAAGAAAGAGACGTAGGTATAATAAATAACTAAACTAATACAATTCAGGCCAAATTCAGTACGCGATAGAAGCAAGACAAAATTTAGCGGAACAACTTGTCTTTCGTCGCCAATCTTGTGATACACAGCCAATAATGTACAGCGGGCGCTATTAAGCTGAGCTAAAATTATCTGCATTGATTATGAGGAATTTCAGTTAATGTAGCAGAGTGCAAACCAAAGGTGAATGAAATTTGTAAAGATATGGGGAGAAGAGCTAATAAATGAACATGATATAACAGAACTTTTTCATTGCGATGACAATGCCACAATTATTAATCAATTAACGGACGGCGAAATCCGTTGCTTATGGTTCTAGATCCAGAAAACGCCGCTACCAGTACTGAAGAAAGTGACAGAGAGGTTATTGAAAACGAAGAAATTTCGATTGACATGTTAGTCGGAATTCTCGACGCAGCAATTACAGAACTTGAACAGTGGAACTGAACAAGAAATTATGTGTGTTTATAGAATTAAAGCGAAAGTATTAACACAAAAGACAAAGCAACTTAAACAACTGAAATTGAAAGAAATGTTTAGTAAAGTAAACAAATAAATATTAAGCTTTTTCTTTGTAACTTTTGATACCCTTTAGATCACAAATGCTCTTTATTTCATAAATCACGATTTCATATTTTCAATTGTAAAATTTCTGCATGCCATCTTACTAGATTTAAATTTATGATCTAACATCCAGAAAAATCTCAAATCCGGAATTGCGAAGTCCCGACGAGTCCGGATCTCAGACTTTGTACTGTCATATGTATAAAAAAAAACAAGTGTCATTCTAGTTTGAAGATATGCGTGTTTCGGCATTTTCCTCATTTGAGCAGCTACTTAGACTTCCCGATTTTGAAATGTTTCGTATCGGAAAGTCTTTATGATAATCAACCAACTGTAGAACCCATCTACCTTTCAAGGTCATGGAATCCTCTAATGGCGACTTAAACGCCTGCAGTGCCATCTAAATGTGGCCTTGATAACGAAACGAGTGGAACCCCATAAAGCACAATCAAATCGTTTGCCGACCTAGATTTTGCCCTCAAAATAACATTAAGACGACTTATTTTTTAATTGTGTGCTGGCATTAAATCAATTTACTAATTTTTCAGCAATAGAATGTCATTATCTCTTACATCCACGTTGGGTAAATATCTTTTGCTTTCCTGGCTAAATCCATGCAGGAGACAAAAGCAAGCTTTTATTCAGAATAATCTCGTCGGTTCGCTGAGCGCCAGCAGCAGTTAATTAAGCATTAACCCTTGCAAGTTTTTCGATTCGATAAACAGTGTCTGACCCGAAAAATTTTTGCTTTTATTGATTGGTTTTAGAAGTTTATGCCATAAGTATCAAATATACTAAAAGTATTTTTTATAAATATGAACCAAAAAAATCGTTGCTAGGATGGCCCTTAAATGAACTTTCTAAATACAAGCTTGCAATAAAAGTTCTGAATCGTAATGAGAAAATATTTTTAGCTTATCCAGAGATATACGTTTAAAATATACCATATTATGTTATATTTTGAAAAGCATATGCATTAGCAAGTGAAGTTTTTGACAAATTCCAATAATTGTGTGAAAGTGTCTGATGAAGGTTCACCTTCACGGCAGTGCGTTCTCATAGTTTTCCGTACATAAAACGTAAATTCTTCTCTTAGAAAGTTCTTCGTGAAGACGTCTATCATCTGAGAGAACTGTCGCGTGCATTTCGAAAATTAATTAAAAAAATCAACTAATGTAACCTTACATTAATACATGGGATTAGATCCGGTTAATTAATATAATATAGTAATAATAAATAGCACTTCATGTAAATTGGGAAATTTCATTAGAGTAATTTTTTTCTGAAAGAATAAAAGTTAGAATGGATAATAAATCAGATTATATTGATAAGAATTTGTTTCTTGTCATTTTTTTATCTTTATTGAAGGCAATTAGCACTAAAGTTACTTATCCAAAGTGAAAAAGAAATATGCAGTACTCATAAGAAGTGGCATGCATCTCTTTTCCTCATGAAAGCTATTCAACGCAAGGAAAATTCAGAATGTGAGTTGCATTCTTTAAAGTTAGAATTTCTAAATGATTCAGTTCAGTTTTTTTTCCTAATAGTTGAAACTGCATTTTCTATCTAAATAATACGCTGCTTTCTTGATTTATTGCATTAGCTATTGAGAGGAAAGCTCGTTTCGGAGGATTAATGACCCATTGAAGTAGTATTTCGTGCGTAAATTTTGCCTTTTTTAACGTCAGTTTTACACATTGTTAGTTTTACGGTAACTTCACTTCCATGTACGTTGATATACGTCTTCATATTTCAAGGCTTAACAATCAAAAACAAAACTTCTAAAATGTTTTATTAAAATGACAAAGTAGATGGAATTAGCTCACTAATACTTGTTTAAATTATATATATACTTTCTTAATATGAACTACACCAAACCCATTTTTTCCAAAGAAAGTTAAATTTACGGAACGAAATTTTGCGCAATGTGTTATTGATGCAACCTCTGCGTTCGGCAAGTGTTTATAAAATTTCAAGTACATTTTCAAATACAGGGGAAAATACCATTTTTTTCTAACCACAACAAAATCTCTCAGATTTTTTTCTAATTTTTACTTCATGCGATATGTCTTAAATGCAAGCTAAACATTTCAGGCATTTATTTGTCTTTACTCGAACATCGCATTAATATTTTGTTTTTTTAAATTAATAGGCATTAAAATTATTATTCCAATATGTAAGGTAATACTTAAATATATAAGGTAATACATTTTTGGGGAAACAATTCAGTTTCAGCGTAATTCATCGAAATGGACGACAAAATTATTTCACTTGAAAATCGGGAAGTTTTTTTATTTGATATACCAGTAAAAGCATTTCGATGGCTTAAATATTCTAGGTAGTTAGTGGAGTATTAGATTCAGTTGCTGATCAAACAATATTTTATGTCTAAAAAAATTAAAATGTTATTGTATGTATTATATTTTTGTTCGGACATAATTTTTAAGAAATAATGTATTTTGTGTTCGTGAGATTTTATCATAGATTAATTAGGAATTCTTTATCACAGAGTAATAAAAAATTACACAATTAGTACTAGTAAAAATGTAGACTATTTTGAAGAGCAGAAAATTTGCATTTTTTATTTTGAAATTTCAGTAGCTGAAAATTTCCTTTTCAGAAGGCTGCATGTCGCTATGCAGAGAAAATATTCAGCTTCAAATAAAATTTATTTGCTATTCTAGCTATATTACGTCCTTCGTTTGTTAATATTTTTGTTTTATCTTAGATTCGTCTAGATAAATACCAGTCAAGCAAATAGTATTTTCCTCTGATAAAATAACGTGCAAACGATTTTTGTAAGCAGTTACTGCTTCAATTTCTCTTGAAATTATCAGAAATGTTAGATTTCTTAGAAAAATCAAAGTATCAATACAGTACACGGCAAGAAGAAAAACGTTATCAATATGAAATAGAAACAACAGCCAGGATATAGTATACAGATTTCATATCAATACGAAATATTATTACATAGTATGAGCATATAATCGAACTTTGTCGGTCTGGTTCAAAACTGACATTACCCAAACATTTCACTTTGCGCCATACGATTCTGAAACTTCATCTGATATTTCACATAACTTTATTCAGCGTTTCGTGAAGAATTATTTATTTGTCTTCTGAATTCAGCTGAGGTTTACGTATGAAGACTTTTGTTTTCAGATGTGCTAAGAAATCGAAATAGTGAAATCAGAGATTTGTTGAAATGCCAACGATGGGAATCTCGATTAAGACAATTTGCAGCTCTACGCAAATAATTATTTCAGGTATGCCTAAGACCTAATTTCCTGGGTTTTATAATAGGAAAAGAAATTATAAGAAATTATGAGATGATTTTGAGAACACTTTAAAATGTTGGACTCTGGATAGAAATAAGTCCCCGCTTATTGACATAAAGAGCTGTCGAAAAAATTTATGAGCGAAAAAACGGATTATAAGAAATTATTGCATGGTTTGTAGGAACCTGGGTAGAAATAAGCCCTACTCGCACGTTGATATAAGGAGCTAAGAAAACATTTCTTTAGGTCTTGTGAAATGCGTAGCGTAACGTCGCAGTTCATAATTGCAATAGTTTTGCTGTGAAGATGAAATGCTTATTTTGTTGTATAATTAAAAATGTATGTAACATCATTTATTTATTTTGCTGTTTCCGTTTGCTATTAGAGAGGTTTTTCTGCAACTCCTTGTACGATAAATCTAATACAAAGGTTAAACAAGTTTCAGATGGTTTCTTTTAAAGAAAATATGAAGATGAGAGAGATTGCTGGATAACTCAAAAAGACTCATTGCTGGATATTAGCTCCGCAGTGAAATCATAATGAGCTTCTTTGCAGGCAGTTAGTCCTCGTAGATACCTTCAGTGAAGCCTTAGCCAATGTTATGCTTTTTGAAGAAGGCGTGAGATGCACATGAGCAGAGCACTTTTGGCAGTGCCCTCTCCCAACCGGTATAGTGGATAGCGTCGATGACTCCCGTGCCGAAGGGCCCGAGTTATTAGAATCCCTGAGAAGGCATGGGTGTTTGTAAATGTATAGTGTCCGTGCGGCATGGCGGCACTCTAAATACGCGGCGAGCCGAAAGTCCTCTCGAGAGGTTGTGGAAGGGAAGTGGGAGACCCTCGGACTCGCCCCCCGGGGTGCTCTCTCTCAAAACTAGCGGGGGGGGGGAACTGAGCCAAATCGCACCGTGACCTATTAGGTGCTCAAGGTTATTGCCAACGACAGGCGTAATCTGGCGCTCCTTGCCAGGAGGAATTTCGTGGGCTTGGCTAACTACAAGTGAGCATAAGCAATAACAACAACTTTTAACTGTAAGCAGTAAGAAAGAGTTTAATGGTGCGCCAGATCTGTGGTCATTCCTGTAAAACTGTTTCCAGCATAACAGTAATTTGATTCTGTAGAGATGAGAAGAAACTTGGTTCCAGTTTTTATCATAACCCATATATTTCAGAAAAAAACTTTTGTGCGAGCAATCCTGTTTCTTACAAATTTTAGTTTCGATACGAATTTCTTGGCAGAGTTTGCTTAAACGTATTTTGTTCTTAAAAAAAATCATGAATAAATTATGTGATTTCTTTAACTTTTATTGAACGTTCTGAGAAATATTAAATGGAAACCCTAGCAAAAATGTAATATTTTCTCCTAACTTAATCGTAATCAATCTAACATAATCAATCTCCTAATCTATCATAGTTAGATATGCATATGCCTTATTTTTATATTTCGTCCTCTTCTTAATCGGAACTTTAATAAAAAATTTTAATGGAAATTTCTCAGTTTTTTAAACTCTTAATATTTACAAAAATCAATAGGTTTTTCTATAAGAAAAGCTAAGAATAATGCTTTTTATTTTGCAATCTTCATTCACAGTCGACTATTATCGACTTAAGTTTGAATAATTTAATAGTAGTAATAATATTTGTGAAAATAGTAACTATATAAGCAATGATACTAGCAATGAAAAATTTAAACTTCATTTGGAAAAGAAAGGATCAAAATTAAATTTAATGAAGTGAGAAATCTCAGAAAGACAATTTCGATTTGAAAATGAAAGACAATTTCGATTTGAAAATGAAAGACAATTTCGATTGAAAGACAATTTCGTATTGAAAGACAATTTCGATTTCTCTTCATTTTAATACTCAAACAAGTTTAATTATTTCTAGCTTGTTCCGGTTTATCTGTTACTGGCCACATATTAATATCTCATAAATAATCTCTAATAGAATTTGTTAGCATGATACTGCTCATCAGGTATTTACGTATTATCCCAATAAGTATAACTTATCCTCATCTTTCTGTTATATTTAGCTAAATTCCATAATATTAAACATTCTAAGCTAATCATTAGAGAAGTCATGAAATTGTTGTGCATATTTCTAACATCAGTAGTGTAGCGGCTGAAATTCTTAGATAATCTTTTCATCACAGATTCATTTTAATTACAATAAATAAATAAGTAACCAGATGTAATTGTGTTCCATAATACAGTGATAAAAATTCTGTAACGTACATTTTTTTTAGCTGGGTTCCACGTCTTTTAAAGAATGTTCATACAAAGATATGTTAACGAAGCTGATCACTTAATATAGCATATTTATTTAAAGCAAACTACACTCGTAATTTGAATTTTTGCAACACAGCTGGTGATCACACAAGTTCTCAAATTTGCATCAATGACGACACGCCTAAATACGAAAAGGAAGTTAACAAGAAATGTCGTCTTTTTAAAGCGGAACTCGGTGCAATACCTGTGATAAACGAGATTCTCTGTGAAAATGCAGATGAAATGAGTCGGATGACCTAAAGACTCTAGGAAAATGTATTTTCTTTGCTCAATTGATTATATGAAAGCATATTAATTGACAGTCTGGTGATCCTAGAAGGATTGCATATGCTCTAATTTTCGACGTCTGGAAAACACACGATCACTTCTCTTTCGTCCACAGGTGGCCGTCCCATTTCAACTCTTCTAAATATATATTACATCTATCGAAGAAACGCATTTATATTTAAAACAGCCAATCTTTTTTTGGTCCTACATCAAAATCGCAGGGGAGGATCACGTATCTTTTTAACCGTAAAAAATTATGCCTTCAGCTTGCAGCAGAAGTATAACAAGTATCTTTCATTCCAACGATATTAAAAATTTCAGCTAAATTTAATAACTTTTCATCTTTCTATGACTTGCTTTGTAGTTAATATATTAAGACTTCTAGATAAGTGACTTTATGCGTCCTTCTTTTAAGATGAGGCGGTAAATGCTGACCTATAATTTCGATCTAAGAAAACGTAAAATATCTATAGAACTTATAGAGTTTGGCCTTCTTGGGCAGCATAAAATTAGACCAGAACTCCGAAAGACAATTGTTGAATAGTAATTGTAAGTACCACAGAGACAGAGAAAGGGTGTAAAGGACCCTTTATTTAACTTAAATAAGTTTATCAAACGGCACCAACTCGTGCTTACAGAATACTAAACAGAGATATCAAAGTTAGCAACGTGGTCTTCAAGGAGGCAGAAAATTTTTACCTTTCAGAACCTTCTATTAAATACTCTCTACTTTCCACTTCATTTCAATATTGCAGAGCTAGAAATTTACATTCTGCTAGGCATATGGAAATGAGGCTGGTAGGATTGCACATTAACCTAAGATAACGGTTAGTAACATAGATGATACTTTATAAATTTTTAACTGTACAAGCTGCATATTTCTTAAAGCGTACATTTGAAAAGATTATTTACTATTTGTCATCGCGAAACACTAACACAAAATGTACTTTTTTCTCAAATGATTTTATATTCAGTGAATTTTAAATGAATTTCCCTCCCCATTAAAGGACAGGTAAAATGAATTTGACGATTTGTTTCAAATGGAAATATGAATTTTTAAGATATGGTAAGGAATAAGGAAGTAAGAAGCATAGTCACTGGCTACTAAATATTTTAATAATAACAATAATAAAATTAAAATTAAATTACTTTAAAAGACAAAAATAGAAAAGGTATTCTGGTTTATCATTACTGCCTTTGATGAGAAATTATAATTATTTCAGGATTTAAAACAGTTTTGCCAATTTTGTTTTCCTCTTTTCTTACTTGCAACTAATCAGATTCATTTAAATTGTTTATAATAACATATTAAAATAATAAATGACTCTATTACAGCGCCAAATGATTTGCATAACAGACCATTATATAAATACATTCTATAGCTACAAACAATATATCATCACTGACCTCCTTTGAAACTTCATCGATCCCTAGGGGTCCATGCCGATCCCTTTGGTAAACCCTGATCTAAACGTTGTAAGATAATTTAATAGATATAAAACTTCCTTTAAACATAATTTTGTATGTGAAATATTAATTGTGGAAAATTGTTTAAAATTCTAATTGTAATGAACCGATAAATATCGAAAATGAAGCGAAAGATCAACTGACTTATTTTCATGACAACTTTAAATACAAGACTGAATTGATGCAGGATTAAAAACCATACTTCCTGCTATTGTGTCCGATGCAAGTACATTGACATCTTTAGATGCTTAAAATAAAGAATTAAATCAAAAAGACGTGAAAGAATAACTTGTAGATCATTATGTGAAATAAAGGAACATCTTTGACCTTCATTTCTTCCTTAGGATTAACTTCCCTGTTTCAAAATTGAAAAAGCCATGTATAAGAGAATAAAAAGAATTTTGAGCTGTATTGTCAATGGGATACTAAGTCAAAAGTCATCTGGTCCACAATTTAAATTTTATTTAAGTTAGACTTTCTTAATAGCATTACGTTTTCCGTGTAATGATGTTCATGGTAACATTCGTTCATATAATCACCCAAACGTTTTTTTCTGCCTCTTATGGAGGTCACAAAAAGGATAAAAAGGTAAGCTCATTGGGGAAAATATCCACTAAGTCTTTCGTTAAAATACTTACAAAGCATTAAATGTAAGGAAAGAACTGAATAAATTAATTTCCTGATTTGAATAAATTAATTTAAACTATTTCCTGTTCCAATTAAACTACGCGTACGTAATGAAATCAGTTTTTACCAGACGGTTCGTAAAAGTGGCTATATGCTTTAATTCCTAAACATATACCTGCAATCAAAAATATTTTGAAACTGAAGTAGTTTTATGAACTCAATCTAAACTCTATAGAAGAAAGGTTCTGTAAAAATCAGATTAGGAACTTTCTTTATGTTTTCTCTCCAGAAAAATTCCAATTAGTAAAATATTCATTATATTTAACGAATTCAAAACAAAAAAAGTATAGTAGTCTTGCAAAATTTGCAGTGATATAACTTAATAAATACTCCCATTATCAAAGCTATAATACAAATGTAAAATGTAAATTATTTTATCATTTCAAAAAGAATAACGAACAGCGTAAAAATTGACAACATTTAGAGATCTTGAATTAATTGTTTACTGGCATGGTACAATCCATAAATTTCGTCCGTGATATATCTTCGAATTTCATGCAAAAAGAAATGTTTTCATGTAGTTTAAAATTTTAGTTATAAGAACACGCAGTCGGCATATTTTCATCCTCTTCCTCCAACAAAATTTCTTCCGCTTCTTTAAAAATACAGCATTAGCATGCGTTTTAAAAATGTGTTTGCCGCAATCATCTTCAGCGTGAAATACAGTGCTGAAGGTTGACTCAATTTCAATAGATAATTTTTGATCTAGCTTACAGTTTCATTCTCTGTTGCGGTCATAGTTTATTGCAATGTTAAATTTTCTTATATATATTAAGAGTTATTACATGTTATTACATAAAATAAGAATAGAGTTGTAATCTATGATTATCGTATGGTAATATATTTTTCAGTTATCTGAACATTTGCAAGATCAGCAATGTAAATGTTTTTCTGGAATTCATCTTCACATTGAAATTCATTGTCATCTTTGAATGTTCAAACAATGCAAACACTTAATTGTGTTAAGTTTATAACTGAATTTTCGTTATGAATCCAAATTTCATCATTTGCACTTTCGTCTTTAGTAGGCGACAATTAATGCTTTTTATCTGGAAATTCTTCATTACCGTACTCTCATTAATTTCCATATTTCTTTCACGGGTCCTCTATATCAATGAATAAAATTTTCTTAATCAGTTCATATGCATTTGCTGCCGAAGTGATGCATGTAATTTGGAATATTCACTGTGTGAAGGTGGAACTAAAATTCTTTATTGACAGACCCCACACTGCTAACCAGATGTGTTTCTAATTGCGCCACGAAAGCACGCCGTAAGAAAGGAGAAAAATCCTTACAGTTGCTTAAAATAAATGCAAATTTAAGATTGAAATTTGTCTAATTTTAAAGTTCTAGATTAGCATGCGTTTCATAATCTATTGCTTTGTCATTTTATAACATTAAAGTTTATAACTAATGCATTGGAGTACTCTAATATACTAGAAATGAAAAATGCCTCAATAAAATTTCATTAGAATTGGGATGACTGATTATGTAACGTTATGAAATAACATAGGATATGATCACGATAAATATCTTATGCAAAGTCGCAAATCTAGCAATGTTTAATTTGCGAAAGAAAATCCATTTGTAAAGAATTTCAGATACTTGTATCACATAACATATTGAAACAAACAAGTGAAGTAAACGAACTTACTACAGTAGATCGGTCACGTGGACATGATGGTACAAGCGGTAGAATTCTCTTTTCTGTTTTAGACAGTCATTCGTTTAGCAGCTTCTAAAACCTCATATAAAAAATTAGTTCCACAGCCTACCAATAACATGAATCGAAAACCGGCAATTTTCGATGACATGGGAGCTCGCTTTTAAAATAAAAATTTCTAAAAAACGAAAACAAGCTAGAAAAACAGGGCAATGGGTAAATCTTTTGGTGCGGAACTGAACTTGGAAGGAGTAGACAAAAATGTGTGTCAAGGCCAACGAACCGTGTATGTTCGATACAAAAAATTAATTCCCAAAGTAGTAGGACGCTGAATCTGACAGGAAGATTTGGCGAGCCAGTGTGAAGTAACGTTCTGCTGTTTGGTCAATGTAGAGCTTGAGATTTTATTCTGAGATTAATGTATTTCAACAGGATTTCAAAGATTATAGTTTTCCTTTCCCTAATGCTGTAACTCGTTGTTTCGAAGCCGGCGGCCAACTCGATATTGTATTTCAAGTAAGAAGCATGCTCTTGCTGCAGGCATAGTTCCAATTCGGTTTCATGCGCATATTTTGATAAGGTGTTGTTTTCTTAGCCGGATGAATGAAGGTGATTTTTGATGTTCGAGATGGGAGATAGCATATTTAGGACATACAATTACATTAGATAGTTTTTAGAGCTTTCAAACAATTTGTTGTTCTAGAGATCTTTCGAAAAAATGCAAGAGGAAAAATAACAAGTTAAAAAGTTGCAAGGTGAAACTTCCGATTACAGTCTAAATCCTCGGATAGGTTTTCATAAAAATTTTAAAAATATTTAAAAGGTGTTTAAAGAATATTAAAGGTCCGTCTCCCCGGGGTGCTCTCCATCAAAATTTGGGGAGGGTCTGAGCGAAGTCGCACTGTCATCTGCCAACGACAGGCGTAATCTTGCGCTCCTTGCCATGAGGAATTTTGAGGGCTTGGACTGACTATATGTCAGACAAGTGAGCATTAGTAACGATAACAATATTTCTTTGAATAGTATTTAGTTAAAATGACGCCTTTCATTCAGTCTGGCACAGATTTAACTAATGTTGTAGTGTAAGAATGCTTCACTTTGTTCCATTCCTCTGTAATAATTGCTTTTAGTAGAGCTTTCGAATAAATGTCACATTTCCTTATTCTTTCCTCCAGCTCACTGCGTATATGTTCGATAGAATTCAAGTCCGATAAATATGAATGAATTTTGATAATTTCAAGTCAGCTTTATGCTAACTACAAACGAACGCTTAGGACTGTATGTTTAGAATCGTTATCGAGATAGAATTTGAATGTATTTTGGTTTATATTTTTTCTTGCAAATGCTTTGAGATTCTCATTAAGAATATTTATATATTTCTACTTATTCGCGTTATTTTTTATAAAAATTAAGTGTCTCATCCCAAAGACAATGAAGCATCGGCAAACCATTGCTCTTTCACGCTCATGCTTAACAGTAGGCAGTAAGTTTTTCAAATTCAATTCTTCATTCTGTTTTCGCCGCATGCAATTCGTCCCTCGGATCCAAATATATTAAATTTTGACTCGTCTGCAAATATAATACTATTTCGTTATGATAATTCTTTGCTTATCGTGGATTTTCTTGTTTTCCTGCTACTCTAATGACTTCTCTGGCAGTTTTGCGGTTAACTTTTATTATAAATCGTTCTCGTAAATCTTAAGTAACAAAACAAAACAAGAAAAAAACGCCTTAAAAATACTTTGCAAGTTTTACAGTACTAGACGTTTGTTTAATTTTTTTTGTAGGGTAAATCTCCGCTTCATCTTATCTTGTCTATCTTATCTATCGTCTTATCGTATCAAAGATAGAATCAAGGACATTTTGCAGATCAGGATTTTTTTTTGGATATTTTTAATACTTGCACCATCTTTGAAAGGATGAATGGTTAAATTTCTGATGAAACTTATTAATTTGCAGCGTGTTGCCGCGTTCACTTCAAACATGGCACACTCAATATATATTCCTGAACAAGTAATAATTTCCATACACATAATTCTTATGATGCATTTTCATTTTAAACACAAAAGTTATGACAAGAAACATAACTTTTCAAAACATGCCAACAAAACTTTCGAGTGTCCAAGTTATTATGTAAGTTATTGATTAATACTTTAGAATGAATTACTTTATTCGAGGAATATGTTGATGATATTTACTTTATAATGATTAAGGTTAAAATATATAAAAAAAATAAAGTAGAAAAAAATGTAGTCTCTGTTTTGATATTTAGTATAAGGTCTACGCGAGTAAATTTCAAACATGCAAGAGTCCGAAAACAAATGTAAGTCACTGTAAGACAATGCCAGGTAGTAGGAAAAAAAGGTTGTTCTGGTTATCGTAAATTAAGATAGATAGATGTATTTAATAAAGAAAAGATTTAATTATTAAGACGTAGATGTGCACTTTTTATTCATGGGACCGTTTGCGTATGAGATTTGCAGCAAATATTTCTTCCAATTTTCCAGGACGCCAGATCTGCGAAGTAAAATCAGCAAATAGTTCGAAACGATTTTCTTCGAGAAATCAGAAAGGAAAAGCTGAAAAAGGTTTAAGATATTAACGATCGTGACGCATAATAGTGATTATGTTTAAATAAAACATGCTTGTTAAAAGTTGATTTTTTCCCATTTTTTTACATGTTATAGAAGTATGTTACCCTTAAAGGCTTTCTTAAAGGTTCTGATAACTGAACTTATTTTCAGGTGGCGGAATTGATTTGATCAAAAAGCCTTTCTAGCGAATTATGAGCTTGGATTTTTTGAATATTTTAATGTCTAGTATTTTGGTTAGATTGTAGAGACATTAGAATTTTTGAGAAAAGCAGAAGACAGGAAAAAGGAGCAACGCCTTCGCCGGGATTCGAACCACGGACCTCTCGAATACGCGTCGAGCGTGCTGACCGCTACACCGCGAAGACATGTGAAGAAGGTGGGAGAAATACCTTATATACTCCCCCTTCTTAAAGGGAGACCAGGGATTAGAGGACCCATTCGCCAAATCCTGCTGGTGGGGAATCATCATCCACCATCCTTTTAGTTCGGTCTCCACTTGTAGGTACATTAAGTTATTTCGAAGCAGGAGAGAGAGGAAAAATGAGCAATGCCTTCGCCGGGACTCGAACCATGGACTCTCGAATACGCGTCGAGTGTGCTGAGCACTACACCACGAAGGCATGTTAAGACGGCTGGAGAAATACCTTATAAGGTTATTCTTAGAAGTTTCTTGATAATAAAATTTAATATACTACAAGGAAGTGTTTGTAGAAGCAAATTTAGTTTATTTGCATCCCAGTTATTTAAAGCAACTAAAATTAAATTTGAATTACTTATAAATTATTCGAAAATATGTATCTATAATTATAGATCAGACCGTTTTTCTCTTCTGAAAGCAAGGCCAACTTATCGGAGATTCGAGTTTAAAAAGAAAGCAATAAAATGAGTTATCCATTCATTTCAAGGGGAAACTTAATAATCTTGCTGAATAACTTGCCAACAGTTAATTAAAATTTCTTTTAATTTAGTGCTTGCTATTTGATTAAGAAAAGTATGATTATTTAGATTAAATGGTTAAATGATTAGAAATTTGAATATCTCCTTGACAAGGGATTATCAATTAAAAAAATAAATGCCTTTCAAATTCAACCACCCTTCTATCAACCAAAATAATCACAATGAATATATGCTTGTAACTGTTAATAATATTAGAAGGCTCATGCGTTATAATGACATAATTTGGCAGAGAGCATTGAGTGATTTTCAGAACGGCTCCATTATATACTATTCTAAAGTTAGTGTATCTATTTTAAATTGCTACTCTAAAGAATGTAGTTGGAATAAAAAAGTATGTAAATAATAATGAGATTTAAATTGTAAAAATGAAAGGAACTGAGAAAAATAAGGCTGTTAAAAATAATTTAATATAACCAAAAGATATAAAAGTTAGTCTATATACAGAGAGCAAACTTTAGGCTGCAGATGTTCCATAAATGTAGTTAAAATAAATTCTTTAAAGCCAAATTACTCAGTTTTAAAATTACTTTATTGAAAGTAAAGTGAACTAATTTTATATAAAAGGTCGTGTTAAGAACTCAACGCTTGATTTTTAAATTCTCTTTCAAAATTATGAAATAGAAAAAATAAGCTCTAAAAGTAAAAACCTGAAGTAATTAAATAAATGAAACGGAATTTGAAAAAGAAAAAAAAAACTTTTTCTATAAACTATGAATTATGTGTAATTCAACATATCCTAGAGCAAACGATATCTGCAGTTACTATTTCTATGATTTCTGAGGTTTGTTTCTGAGGAAGGGATGAAGAAGGAAAGATGATATTTTTTTATACTACAGCAAGGGTTCCCAATCCTATGCCTGGCATGGTGCGATCGCCATAGTTCGGAGCCGACATTTAGATGTACCCGCGGTTGTGCGATCACAATAAAAATGTTTTAGTTTTCAATAAAATTCTGTGTGAAAGTTTTCTCATTTTTAATGAAACAGAAATTGCGTCCAACACAGGTACCAGCCCAAAGCGAAAGCGACCAATCTCTTTTTTTAAGTGCATGTATTATTAACTCTACCCTGCCTTGAAAAAGAAAATGGTGCCCGGCGTCCAACAGATAGTCGAGAATGTGCTAGAGACAAAAAGGTTCGGAACCCCTGCACTAGTGCATCAGAATGGGGAAAAAAGTATAACTTGGGTTCAGAAGAACTATTATTTGTAGCACACATCATTATAAGCCGACTAATGATGCATTATTGGATCTGTTTGTAATATAAATGCATCGTTTCACACTTCTCTTTTGTCAACAAACTGTTTCGTGATTAAGTTTCCTGCACAAATTGTCACGTATAATGAATCCTTTTTATTTGTGTATTTCCTTTTTTTTCCTCTAAAGGCCACAATAATGGAGGAAGATAAGTTTCAACAATTTGGATCATTTATAGTTTTGAGAATGTAAATTTATACTGCTGAGATATATGCCGTATTTCTTTGAATCTAAAACGCATTATCTAAAAATTTATTACACGTTAACTAAAACACTTATATTTGTAATTTTTTTTTCAAATTTATGATTATTTTGAAATAAAAATGTCCCATAAATATTAGGTGCAGATAAGAAACTGTTGTAATTAATCAATCTAAAATGTTTGTTAGGCGCATTTTAAATTTCGAACTCCACTCTAAGAATCAAAGACTTTCTTGTTGGGATGCAAATTAAAGGGCTTCGAGTGTAGAAAAATTGAGCGCCTTAAAAACTAGGACTCGGAAAATTCTAATAGTGACTTCCATTCTTTGAACAACTTTCTACTAATCTATTTATCATGCTACCTACTATAAAAATCACCCTGTTTTCGACGCATTATTACTTTTTATACATACAAAAGAAGTATTATAATATAGTAATTCCAGAGTGGTGTAATATAAAAAAAATACTACTTTTTAATTTTATCAATAGAAATTGAAGCTAAAACAACTGTATTAGGAAACTATAAAAATCTCAACATATTTATGCATAACTACATTGCACGGCGGAACGGCGATTTCGTTGTCTTAGATCTGTCACTTGTTTTCGACTAACTTCTGGCCTCAGAATCCAAAAATAGCCTAAGTGTTTTTCTGTTACGTCAAAGTTTTAAGCGACAGGATAGCGGTCTTTGTCTCGAAAATCATATAAAATGTGTCTATAGAGGAAAATAAAGGGAAAACTTACCAAATAGACTGTTCACAATGGGTATTTTTATTCATACGAAGGCTATACAAGGTATATTAATACAGCGGTGACAAACGTTTATGAAAGATAGACTACACTTAAGACGATGGAAAATTACATAGCAATGCATGCTCGAAAACGCTTTCCTTGCACTGTAGTGACGGTACAAAAAAGGAAGGTCACAAACAGTGAGACAAAATGTATTTTATTATGCAGAAACATTATGCGTACAGCAGAAACCAACAAATAAGAACAAAAACAAACAACGGTCATCATTAAAGAAGCTATTCGAAATTACGACCCGGACCATGATGCAGGCCTCACTTCTCTCGCGCATGGAAGATCTGTATCATGAATGGAAGATAGCATGGAAGATGCATGACGCACGACTCCTGCATCACGGTCCGGGTCATAATTTCGAACACGATCGTCGTCTCTTTATGTTGCTTTTGCTGTACTCCGAATAAAAAACATGTTTTTTCATCCTGTTTCCTGGCACGGTAGTGACTACCGTGCCAGGAAAGCGTTTCCGACTATGCATTGCTTGCTATGTGAGTTCCTATCGTCTAGGTGTACTCTATCTCTCCTGAAAGTTTGCCAGCGCTGTACTGATACACCCTGTATGTAGTTAATACAAGTTAAATTTTGTTCATATAAATAATAAATTTTTTAACAAGCAGTAAACGTATATATAAGGGTAAAACATTTCGCTTTTTCTGGAGCGTTTAATGTGTGGACATTCTCGCTTGATGCTTCAACAATAGTTAGCCATCCATATGTACGTCCCATATACCTCGGTACCTTGTCTCCATGACCTTCAAATCTTGGTGGAATCGCTCACTCTGCTCATCACGGACTGCACCAAGTTTTATCAGAAAGTTATCAAGATGGCTAAGTAAAAATGGAATTTGATGCTCATGTTACAACCAAGCATTTTAAAGCTCTCCAAAAGTTCCTGGCCTTTTTTGCTGTAATTCCAAAAGTTGCTGGACAACTTCGCTGCAACCTTGTGCTCGTGTATTACCAAGAATGTCTTTGACAATATTTTTAAACGCTAACCGAGTATTCTTTCGAAGTTCTGTCATTGTTTCAATAAAATATTCATCTTTAAGGAGATGCCAAATCTGTGGACAATCAAACACATCGGCATTCAAAAACTTTTTATCTTATCAAATGGAAGGCTAGGAAATGCCAAAATGAGATACTTGAAACAGTCTGCTTCAATAGGTAAAGCTTTAAATTTCTTCATAAAATCCTGTTTTACATGCAGAGGGGGAAATATAATGTTTTTTTTTGTCGACAAACAGCAGGTGTAGAATGTTTGGATTACCAGTTTTCAGGTCAGATCTTGGCGGACGGTTCGGCTGCACCCAGGTTCGGCTGTTCTTACGAGCTCTGATGTTTCATCTACACACAAAAAAATATACTTGGTATATTTGAGTTACTAGCTAACAAGGAAGCAGACCATTTTAAGGTCAACACAGGTGATATTTTGGTGCATGTGATAATACAACAAATCATATGCCTTTATGTCTTCATATTCTTCATACAAATAAACTGAATGGCCTATTGGAACTACATCAAATAAATTTCCGTTGCGGAGGAGGATAAGTTTCGCTTTGAGCTATCGATGAACAGTCACCACTGAGTTGCGTTATAAGCTGAAATTCCCAACTCTTCCATAAAATCATTTACGTTATGGCAATACATAAATCGGTTAATACTTCGAAAGTATTATAGAAACGCACTTTCTCTTGATCGAAAGTAGGATACCTAAGCTTCTTATGCAAGCAAGGTTTTCTCGTGCAATCTTCATAACAGTTCAAATCTCGTATTAAATCATTCAACTAATATGGTCAAATCCCTTATGAACGAAATCATCTTCAGTTTCAAAATCTTCGTCATTGAGGTCAATTCGATGTTCACCAGAATCGCATTTAAATATTTCCAAAGAGGGTAATTCTTTAAAAACTAGCGCTGAGTGAAAAAATAATAATAATAGAAAATTAAACAAGATTCTTGCATGAAGAACATGTCCAATTTTTTCTTACTTTTATTCACATCACATCCTATACAAAAAAACGTTAGACTGAAAAAATCCAAGCGTTATTAATCAGAGAAAAAGGAAATAATAAGCTAACCTAGTAAGTAAAAATATCCGTTACATAGAATTGTAAAGATTTATTTTCATAAACATTTATCGCAAGGCCTACCGGGAAAAAATTCAGGCGGCAGCTAACCACGGTCGTTTGATCACATGATCATTCTGTTTTTAACACTGGGAGTTTAGCTGAGTGAGGCATTGGGCTTTTAGCTGATGGTAAACTAGGATACTCTATTTTATATTTTTTTCTTGTTATATCATGAAGTTTCCACTATACAAAAATAAAATCACCCATAGGAGAAGAGCAGTACTTCCTTTCGATGCCGCAGAACCTACCGTAGAGTGCCGATTTACGCCAGCAGAACGCTTCTGTCTACCAGACAGTAGCTCTCTAAACAACTTCAACGGACCATTTCCTGACATGCATTTCATTACAAAATATGCCTTTTTCGGACCACTCTACTACTTTTGCATTTTTTAATCACCCTGGATTTACAGTAGTACATAGTACGGTCAAGTAGCATATGATCCTTCAATATATACCACTGAGCATACTGAGGCAGGAATCTGTGTATATTGTTGCGTTCTATCGGTTCGTGGATTTGGAGTGATTGATGTCAATACTTAATGAAGAATTAAAACACAATTTATTTGTCAGTATTGCACAGGAGAATTCCAAAGACAAGTTTACAGCCGTCGAAAAACTACGGTAAACAGGGTGAAACAATCAGCATCACAGCCTTCAGGCTACCAGGCTGTAACGGTGAAGACAGTTTCACGACAAAGCACTTAAGTACTGCTTCCAACTCGGTCGATCGCTCTCAAGCTAACCTCTGAACTCAAGTCGCTAATACTGAACTCAAGATACTCTCCAATATACTCTCATGATACACTACTACTTCGCGTACAGATAGGGTTAATACAGCTTTTGATCTGCTTTCGAGAACATTCTCGGGGAAACAGGAAAGAATTCGTTTTAGAGTGTTCTCGCTCCGTCTATGGCATATCGCCAATTTTGCCAACAAGTGGCCGAGTTTACGCCAAATCTGGCAACCATGCCTTTTCTTGCCACTTTCTGGTAACTCTAACCTCGCTTTGTGGGGAAACTATCTTACGGCAGCTGGCCATTTCGTAAAAATATACTTCCAAATTCATTTTTATAAATGTTTTAAAAAATCTTAAAATCGTTACTATTCTATTTTCGTACTATGTTAATGTTGTGTCGCGAAATTTAAGTGTGTTTAGTCATTTAAGTAACTAATTATTTAAGTACTTTATTTTTATTTGTACTTGATTTTTAAATTTGAAATTCTGAAGAGCATGCTGAATATATATATGTATTTAAAGAGTGTATTTAAAATCTTTAGGCAATTATATTTCTTCAACGGTCCAATTTTCTAACAACGAAAGGGAGCGTCTTTTAACGAAAGTAACATCTGCGGAAATAGCTTTTGAGATAACAGTTGGAACTAAGGACAGTATAGTGTTATTTCCCATGTCTTTTGTTACGAACCAGTGAAATGGATATCGTGATTGGCTTCCCACATTCACTTGCACTATCGCTTTGTGAATGTTGCCATGATTATATAATTTCGGAAGAAAGGAGCGGTTGTAAATTGGATCTTGAAGGGGCAGTTTTTTGTTGATTCTCCTTAGATTTTTCTGCTTGTTAGCAAGAGGGCTTGAATTTTCAGTCTCGAATTTTCGCACGGGTTAGGATGAGTCATTTACAGCTGGTCAACCGTCGAATGTGGACAATGACTCTATTTTGATTAGTTTGAGGATGGGAATTTGTTCATTTAAAATATAGTGAAAGTCTCGGGTTGGCGAGAATTAATTTTATGCGTTAAGTTTTGACCAGCAATATTTTATGAGAGAAGAAACCGAGTTTTCCTCGGTTCTTGCACGAGTTTAGAAGTCAGTTTTGGAGTCCCGTACAACTTGGGAGGAGAATAGTTGTCTGAGAAAGGAAGGGCGTTTGTCCTGCGGCCGAGCTTCGCCCTTGCGGGCTGGCTCGCGCTTGCGGTCCGCGGATGGTTGTCGCAGTGTGACGGAATCGTGATAGAAGTGTTGGAAGTGCATTTGTGTTGGATGACAAAAGTTCTACACAAAAATATAGCATCGCTTCGCCTTCATCATCTTTCTCGGAGACCTATAAATAGTCATTCTCGACATTTTCCCGATAGAAGGGTTGGAAGATTTTAAGAAGTTCCCGGATGCTTTCCTGATAAAGAATTTTTTATGCATTTGGTTGCATGAGGACAATACTCAAAATTATAGCATCGCCTCATCTTCATATCGTTTTTTCGTGAACTGTAGTTGGACGCTCCCTGAGGTGTTGTGACAGTAACATGACGCACCTTTCGGAAAAGTTGTCTTCCACCAGTGAGAGACTTATTTTAATAATTTTTGTCTCTCTCTCTATTATCTAACTTAATTCCATGGTGGACTAGTGATAGGATTCATTTATGTATGTATATGTATTTTAAGAAGTGATTGAGAAGAGAGTTAATTTTGAAAGATCAAGATTTTCTTTTCACCAATTTAATTAGTGAATTATGTTATATATTTTATTGGTACGATTATAGCACTTGTCAAGTGAAAATATTTGAAATTTATTTGTCAAGTGAGAATAGTTCAAATGAATCTTGCATAACTGATAGAAAGAGATTTCCTTACGATATTAGAGAAATTTTTGTGCCTTTTAGGACAATTTAAAATTATTGTCTATAAAATATAAAATTTATGTGAATTGTAATTTCCATATTAGTTTGTGTGAAATCCAGTTAAAATATTTAAATTAAAGTTCTAGTGTAATCGGATTAGTCGTTATTATATTAAATTGCAAAATCAGATCTTGATAAATGACTCTTGAGGGAATTTTAATGTAGATTATTAATCGTTATTGTATGTAAGGGTAGTCTGGCCAGCTCTCCTATAAATATATCTAAGATATTAATAAATGAGTTTGATTTTATGTTATTACTTGCAATTTTTTTGTGTTACGTAGTTGGTCTGTTCAGTAACTTCATTTGTTTGAGCCGTAAGGCTTTTAAGAAACATAGAGATTCGGGGTTATAGAAAAATGTTTATGCATTCAGAGTACTCATAACGAGCCCTCTTATTTTTAGCAAATATGTACTAACCACATCTTATTGAATATTTGTAATGCCTGTTTTAGGTCCAAGAATGGTTAAAACTTTGCTTGATTCTCTAGGTGGAACTGACTGATAGTTTTCGAATACTTCTTCTCTGGTGCTTATGAGGTTTGATTTAAGGAATTTGATCTTGTGCTTTTGAATAAATTTGAGAAATTGTTGAATATGTAGATTAAGTGAATTTAAAAAAAATGTTTTTGTCGAGAAAGATGAAGAAAAAGCGATGCTATATTTCTGTGTAGAACTCTTGTCATCCAACAAAAATGCACTTCCAACCTTTCTATCACGATTCCATCATACTGGGACAGCCATCCGCGGACCGAAGGCAAACGCCCTTTCTCTGCCAGACAACTATTCTCCTGCCAAGTTGTACCGTACCCAAAAACTGACTAAACTCGTGCAAGAACCAAGGAAAACTCGGTTTCTCCTATCATAAAATATTACTGGTCAAAACTTAACGCATAAAATTAATTCTCGCCAACCCGAGACTTTCACTGTAATTTAACTGAACAAATTCACCCCTTCAAACGAGTCAAAATAGAGTCATTGTCCACATTCGACGGTTGACCAGCTGTAAATGACTAATCCTAACACGTGCGAAAATCTGAGACTAAAAATTCGACCCCCTTTGCTAACAAGCGGAAAAATCTAAGGAGAAACAACAAAAAACTGCCCTTTCAAGATCCAATTTACAACCGCTCCTTTCTTCCGAAGTTATATAAGAATGACAACATTCACAAAGTGATAACGCAAGTGAATGCGGGGAGCCAATTACGATATCCATTTTACTGCTTCGTAGCAAAAGACATGGGAAACAACACTATACTGCCCTCAGTTTCAACTGTTATCTTAAAAGCTATTTCCACAGATGGTACTTCCGTTAAAGGACGCTCCTTTTCGTCCTTAGAAAATGTGACCGTTGAAGAAAGTAATTGCCTTATAATTTTAAATACACTGTTTAAATATATATATTCAGCATGTTCTTCAGAATTTCAGATTTAAAAATCAAATACAAATAAAAATAAAATACTTAAATAATTGGTTACTTAAGTAACTAAACACACTTAAATTTCGCGACACAACATTTCTAGATGTGATGAAATGTTTTGCGCTCACCTAAATATTTGATTCATTTATCACTTAATTTGAAGTATTTGAGCATTGAATTTTTGTTAATGAATTCATTTTGCTAATTGCGTTTTAAGTAATTGTTTTGGAGATTTCTAATTTTAATGAATTGACTTAATGTTAGAACAATATTTGTGTGATCAAGAAATAGTGATTTTTTTAATTGCTTGAAGTGTGTTAATAGATTTATGTAATTTGTGCCTATAAAGATGGGTTAAAAATTTGGTTTTGATTTTGTTTTGGGGAAAACTGAATTGTTAATATCTTAAAGTTAATTTTGGTTAGATTTGTAGAGTTGCACAGGAACAGTGATAGTTAGCTTAGAGATTGATTTTTTTTCGGAAGTTAGTTTTCAGCTGGAGTGAAGTTCCTTGTTTAGCTTTTATGAGTAATTGAATTTCTGCTTATTTTGCGAAGAGTTATTGCTGTCTGAGAAAAGTGCGTAAATAAGTGTAGTGTTTTACGAATATTTAGAATTGCGAATTTATGAGAATTTTTGTGGCAATTTGTATTTTTGAGAATTTTTGTGACAAGGTAGTATTTGTTGTGGTGTAATTTATGAAATTAGAATAATTACTCTTCTACACTCTTCGTACAGGCGTTCAAGTTGTTTATGTGCTATTAATTAAAATTAATCAATGAGTAATGTAACTGGGTTTTGAACCGTGAACTTAATTGTTATCGGAGTAAGGAATTTCATTTTTATTAGTTCTCTAGCATTTGTTATTCGATTTTAGTTCTTGATTGGATTTGTTGTAGATTTAAGGTTTAATTCTAATTCGTATTTGAGTTTTCTGCTGAATGAGATCGTTGGTGTGAAATGAAAATGAATATTTATACGGCAGACTTCAGGTAGCTGGAGTAGTTTTTGTGAATTTGGTATTTTGAGTTTTTATTTAGCATATATTATGCATTTTTAGCTTATTGCCAACATTTTAAACTCAGAAGACTTGTTGCTTGTAGGCATGGGTAGAGACACTGCCAGGTTTCTCTCTGGTTTTTGCCTTGAAGCTTAGTGTACAGATTTGTGGATTTTTTTGGTTTTGAGTTTATTTTATGATTTTGAATTTTAAAACACTTCCTCCTTGTTTGAGATTTTCACATTTATTCCTTGTAGGAATTAGTAGTCTCTTTGGTAATTTCTTGTATTTACGCTAAGGACTGCATCTCACAATTGCAGTGTATGCATTTTCGTTTCTTAACAGACTGCTGTCTCGATTTCTAAGTTGGGTTTTGTATGTTTTATTTTTACTTTGGGCGTTTTTGTATAGATGTTGCTCAATACTGCATTTTCTCAAAGCAGTGCACATTCCCTAAGCAGCTCTTTGTGCAATTTTTGTTTCATACTGTCAAAAAAAATTTTTTTTGTGCGTATTTTTGAACACCTCTTGGTATTTTGAGAATTTCTATAAGTGTTCTTTAACTTGCTTCGGTTCAATCTTGACGTATTCCTGGTGACAAATTTGTTTAGAAGTTTTCTGTAAATGAGTTATTTATGAGTTTTGAGTACATTTGAAGTGTCTAGAATTTTGCTTTTGCTCTGTGAAGAAATATTTTAATTTTTCGATTTCATTTAATTGGGCTTCTTTGTAGTGGTGGTGTGCGCACGTTTGAGAGTTCTTTTAGTTTCGGTTTCGGGTTCTTCGTTCTTCTTTAGGGAGTTTTCGGCTGGTCCGAATTTTCTTTCTTGTGTTGAAATCAAGTTATAATTGTTTTTTTTTCCTTGCTAGGGGACACCTTAGTGGTTAAGCTATTCAGTTCCGTTTTTGGAGTTTTTTTTCTATGTGTTTGTATTTCTATTTTAGTTTAGAGGTTAATTTATTATAAGCATTTCTGGTTCATGTTACGGTTGGTTAATTAAAAAAAAGCATGTATTTTTTTCTCACTAGGGATTTAATTTGGTTCTGGTTTGTGAGCATTTTGTTTGTTTTAGTTAGTAAACATGGGTATTTATGACACTTCACTTCTGCTGTTTGTTTTATTCGGTTTATTAGAGATGTAACTACATTTTGGATTTAATTTTAATTACTGATCGCTTTGTGTGTAAATTTAAATTTTTTAATCACTGATCTCCGTGACAACTAGTTAAGTTGAATGTTTGTTTGGCACTTAACTTGTTACTATTTTTGGAAATGCTGTTTTTCTGCAAACATTTTCTCGGTTCGTTGGGGAAATGTTGTGTCGCGAATTCTGTGTCGTGAAATTTAAGTGTGTTTTGTCATTTAAGTATTTTATTTTTATTTGTATTTGATTTTTAAATTTGAAATTCTGAAGAGCATGCATATATATATATATATATACATTTAAAGAGTGTATTTAAAATCTTTAGGCAATTAATTTTCTTCAACGGTCCAATTTCCTAACGATGAAAGGGAGCATCTTTTAACGGAAGTAACATCTGGGGAAATAGCGTATTGGAACTGAGGGGGACAGCATAGTGGTGTTTCCCATGTCTTTTGTTACGAAGCAGTAAAATGGTTATCGTAATTGGTTCCCACATTCACTTGCATTATCGCTTTGTGAATGTTGCAATGTTTATATAACTTTGGAAGAAATGAGCGGTTGTAAATTGGACCTTGAAAGGGAAGTTTTTTGTTGTTTCTTCTTAGGTTTTTCCGCTTGTTAGGAAGGGGGATCGAATTTTCAGTCTCAAATTTTCGCACGTGTTAGGAGGAGTCATTTACAGCTGGTCAACCGTCAAATGTGGACAATGACTCTATTTTGATTAGTTTGAGGATGAGAATTTGTTCATTTAAAATATAGTGAAATCTCGGGTTGGCGAGAATTAATTCTATGAATTAAGGTTTGACCAGTAATATTTTATAGGAGAAGAAACCGAGTTTTCCTCGGTTCTTGCACGAGTTTAGAAGTCAGTTTTGGAGTCCCGTACAACTTGGGAGGAGAATAGTTGTCTGAGAAAGGAAGGGCGTTTGCCCTGCGGCAGAGCTTCGCCCTTGCGGGCTGGCTCGCGCTTGCGGTCCGCGGATGGTTGTCGCAGTGTGACGGAATCGTGATAGAAGTGTTGGAAGTGCATTTATGTTGGATGACAAGAGTTCTACACAAAAATATAGCATCGCTTCGTCTTCATCATCTTTCTCCGAGAACTATAAATAGTCATTCTCGACATTTTCCTGATAGAAGGGTTGGAGATTTTATTTTCCCGAAGCTTTCCTGATAAAGAATTTCTGATGCATTTGGTTGCTTGAGGACAAGAGCTCTTCTCAAAATTATAGCATCACCTCATCTGCATATCGTTTTTTCGTTAACTATAGTTGGACGCTCCCTGATGTGTTGTGACACTAACATGACGTATCTTTCGGATATGTTGTCCTCCACCAGTGAGTGACATATTTTAATTATTTTTGTCTCTCTCTCTGTTCTCTGTCTATCATTTTAATTCCATGGTGGACTAGTGATATGATTTATTTATGTATACATATCTATTTTAAGAAGTGATTGAGAACTTAGTTAATTTTGAACGATTTTAAGATTTTTTTCTACCAACTTAATTAGTGAATTATCTTATATATTTTATTCGTACGATTAGAGTATTTGTCAAGTGAGAACAGTTCAAATGAATCTTGCGTAACTGATAGAAAGATTTCTTTTCTATATTAGAGAAATTTTTGTGCCTTTTAGGACAATTTAAAATTATCGTCTATAAAAATGAAATTTATGTTAATTGTAATTTCTATATTAGTTTGTGTAAAATCCAGTTAAAATATTTAAATTAATGTTCTAGTGTAATCGAATTAGTCGTTATTATATTAAATTGCAAAATCTAATCTTGATAAAGGACTCTTGAGGGAAATTTAATGTGGATTATTAATTGCTATTGTATGTAAGGGTAGTCTGGCCAGCTCTGCTATAAATATATTCAATATATTAATAAATGAGTTTTATTTTATGTTATTACTTGCAATTTTTTTTGTGTGTGTGTGTTACGCAGTTGGTTTGTTCAGTCACTTCATTTGTTTGAGCCGTAAGGCTTTTAAAAAACATGGAGATTTTATCGGGGTTATGGAAAACTTTTTATGCATTCAGGGTACTCATAACGCGCCCTCTTATTTTTAGCAAATATGTACTAACCACGTGTTATTGAATATTTGTATTGCTTGTTTTAAGTGCCAAGAATGCTTAAAACTCTTCTTGATTCTCTAGGTGGAACTGATTGATAGTTTTCGAATATTTCTTCTCTGGTGCTTATGAGGTTTGATTTAATGAATATGAACTTGTTACTCTTGAGTTGATTTTTGAAAAGATAGAATATGTAATTTAGGTGAATTTAAGAAATGTTTTAATTGAGATAGTATTCTTTTCTACCGAGTACTAGAGAAGATTTATTCCTTCTTGTTTTTTTTTAGATTGAGATTTATTAAGATGAATTTGCTTTGCTTTGATTTGTGTGAGTTAAATGATTTAAGAAATAGTTAATTTAGATATTATTTTGGTGTTAGTTCAATCAACCAGTTCCTTCTTCGGCTTCTAACTAGAAGAATTTTAGTAGCATGTTATTTATTTTAGTCTGTCCAGCACCAGAGTAGGTCAGAGTTTTAAAAAAATTAAAAGTGGTAAAAAGTAAAACCAGTAAAGTTTTAGCTATTTAACATTAAAATTTTAAATTAACAATTTGATGCAGTTCAAGTGCAATACGTGTGTAAGGTTTTAGTTAAACTAACAAAGTTTTATTTTAATTTAACTTTTTCTATCTCTTCTCATTTCAACTTCTCGTCAGAATAAGCGCGCGTTTCAGCTTTATGCTAATTTGAAGTGGAGCCAAGTTATATTTAAGCGAGAGGTAGGAACCTCGGTGAGAGAGCTTTTACTCTCAGACCACTGTTACTCCATTCAACATTCGCCTGACTAGCTAGTATTTAAATTCTAAGCCGTAGCGCTGTTACGTGATTACTTATTGAAGTAATTCTAAGTGCGTCAGTATTAATTAAACCTTGCTACGCACCATTTAGTTTAGAGGCCAACCTCGCGTTATAGCTCTGTGAGCACGACTATTTAATTTCTATTTAGCTTTAGTTTAAATTAAATTTGATTGTTCATTTTAGACCCAAGCGCGGTCTTTATTTTCTGTATCCCTTCCGAGTTGGGAAGTGGCTGTAAAGAATTGTGGTTTAATAAAAAAAGGATTTTAAATCCCTCTAAAGTGTAGTTCTTTGACCACTTAATCACAGTATTCTACCGCAGAACATAGCTGCATTCAGCTCCCTGTTCAAGATCAGGACTCTGTTACTTTCACGAAGATGTTTGCCAAGAAAATGCACCGAACACTCAGTCCTGACACGTGTGTAAGCCGTTTTACGTTTTTTCAGTCAGTGCTTATAGATTTCATTCAACAGACATCTAATACTATATATCATTGCTGCAAAAGCAGCAGGAGACCCTGAGCAAACTCGAAGAGGGCACCGAGCACAACAAGCCTTGTAAAGAGCGCAGTGAGGCAAAAAAGGGGCTTTAAAGGGAAAGTGTGATCTAAGCCGTCCTGATCGGTACAATTAGCAATAGTTACTGCCGAATTCGAAGTCGTGGGCCTGGCTTCAAATTCTGGAGATGACTTCGATATTTGTAAGTGTATAAATCGGGACACTTGAGACACATAGAAAACGTCCTCTCGAGTTATCTGGTGGAGTGGAAGGGAAGTGGGAGGCTCCTTGGAGGAGTCCCTGGTGATATTCTCCTTCTAAATTGAGTCGGAACTGGGCAAAGAAAGTAACACTTGTAAGACGTCCAAGGACCATGCGAACGAGGGACGCAATCCTGAGTTTCGTGCCAGGGTAAAATTCGGGGATTTGTCCTGATGTTATTGTCAGACAAATGAGATTTACAACAGCAGCTGTGATTTAAATGATATATCACAGTTTTGATGATTTTCATATAGGCGGTTAAAAGATGTGTACGAAAATACCAAAGCATACGCCTTATGAAAATGCTTTTCTAAACTTCTCAGAAGGTCAGAAAGGGGGGAGAGATTAATCAGAATAACATTGCAAGTCTATAAAGTGGATCCATCTAATCAAAATAACAAACAAATGGAATTATGAAATACACAGAAATCCAGAATCCTCTGTTTGCTTTAACCTACATTATACTTTCACTCCATCAATTATGAATTTTTTAATTCTTGCTACATATCGGGCAAATAAAAATTACGTTATTATATAAGGTAGAGACATTACAGTTCAATTATTCTATGAGTTACGCTTCGAAATTGAAGTGTATTATCCGAAAAGCTGCATCAAGTTTAGGAAAGGAAGATTTGCTGTGTTAAAAAAGTAGGGATGCTGGTGGAAATCAGTTACTCGAAACCTTTTAGGAACAGGAAAAGCGGTTGATGTTGTTTTGAGCGTTTACGAACACCGAAAAAATGCAGTTAGTATACAGAGACAGAACACGGTTTTGAAACATAAATTATTATGTAAACATTTTTATTACTAATTTATTAACATTATTAATTATTACTAATTTATTAACAGTAATAAATGTTTGTATTATATATATCTTATTATATAAACATTTTGTTACAAGCATATAGAATTTGAAACAATTTAATCACACAAAATCGCTCGAAAATCACACAAAAAAGACAAATTTGTTAAATTAAAATACTTAAAATTACTTAAAGAAACGAGTTAATTTATTTCGAGAGGAAAGAAATGCTAAATAAAAATAACACAACAGAAAAAGGTAAAGTAACTGCAAACAAAAAAATTTTTTTTAATGGTTTGGAGAGGTTTATGTGTTAAAAAGTAGTCTTACGTGTTCAATAATACCACTGATGATTTTAAAAATTAACTAGGAGAGATTGAATAGTACCTTATCATTTCAACATAATAACAGCAATAAATAATAATAGTTTTACAGTAAATTTTATATTTAGACTGTAGAGACATTAGTTTTTTTTTTATGCTCAGAGACCTGAAAAATGAGCGATGCCTCGCCGGGACTCGAATCTCGGACCTCTCGAATACGAACCGAGTCTGCTGACCGTTACGCTACGAAGACGGGAGAAGTACTTTATATACTTCCCTTTCTAAAGGGCGACTGGGGGATTAGGGGACCCAATCTCCAAATCCTGGTGGTGGAGAATCATCATCCACCACTTTTTTTTTAGTTCGGGAGCCACTGTAGAAACATTAGGTATTTTTGAATCAGGAGGTGTGAAAAATGAGCAGTGCCCTCGTCGGGACTCGAACCTTGGAGCTCTCGAATACGCGCCGAGTGTCCTGACCATTACACCACGAATGCATGCTAAGAAGGCGGGAGAAATACCTTATAAGAGATAATGACATATTTTACTCCAAGTTTCAAACTTTTCAGAATAATGAATTATCTCCAATATTACAATTAATAAGATCTGAATTTCAATCCAGTGCTCAAGAAATAAAGATATTAAGTACGCTTACGAAGTTACGGTTACGATATGTTATTTTTACTTCAAGTTAATAAAGAAATAAAGAACGAAATTAAAGGAAAACAATATTTACAATGAAATATTATAATTGGATTTTATTTTTCGGATATTTTTTAAATGCAGATTTAATATTTAACTATACGAAATTAAGCAGAAAGCTTAGTTCGTAACTTAATTTATCACAAGAAAACGAAAACAGCATTCTTCTTTTATATTACAATTTATCAGAACAGTGAGTTAGATTTTCTGTTTTAATTATCGAAATTCAAAATTTTAGGTGGACAAGATTTAGATTCGTTATTTTATAGCTGCCAAAGTGTTTGAAATAAAAGTGCTTCAATTTTCTTTGTTACTTATGTTGTGTATTTTAAAAATTTTTGGCAAAAAAAATAAGCCCAGGGATTATTAGTCCAAAGGGATTTAGTCCCGAAGGACTATTACTTTCGTTTTGCGATTTTGCGTCGATTCACTCTGAATGCCCGATTCACTTTTCAAATTGTTGCCACTAAATGTTATCGCTCTGCATTAAAGTTTAAAAAATGAAAAATCTGCATAAATGTATGCATGTTTCT
>KK119822.1:287831-399718 GCA_000611955.2 Stegodyphus mimosarum
TGTTGCTCCCGCATTACTTTTTTAGAAATAAATATTATTTTATAACTACAAAAAAAAAAAAAGCGCAACAGAGAATTAGCTGTGTTGTCGTTTTCAGATACATGGGACTTAACCAGTTGCTATATGCTGTTACATTGTTTTTTCGTAGGAAAAAAGTCCAAATAAATAGATAAATTAGCTTAAAAATTATTCTTACTCCAAATAATTTTTGTTTTTAAACCATCTTCTTTTTTCAATTAAAATTCTCAAATGTGTGCTCTAAGCGTCAAATGAATATACATTAAAATTATCAAAATAGCCGGAATTCTTGAGTTCACTAGAGCTGTCTCCTTAGGGCAAAAAATTCCTTCGTAGAGGATTTTCTAAAGGAGAGTAACCCATCTTCATGTCACACTTGGGAAAAATCGGCAAAACGCTCATGAAACTAACTTGTTCTCCCAAATTCAGAGCCGGGTTTGAACTACCAGTGTTCAGGTGTTTTAGCCACTCAATCATTGGCGAACTAATAAAAAGAACAGGTTTCATCGCAAAGCCTCAGGAGCTCTCTATCAAAGGGCAGGGATGCCTTCGTGGAAGACGTTCGAAGGGGAAACTGGCTTGTATACACGTTGGACATGGGGAAAGCAGCGAAGGCGTCCATGCGGGCGGCCCATCCGCGGGATACGAGCCTCCGACCGAACAACCAGTGTTCAGTGACTTTACCGCTCGGCCGCTGGTGGGCTCCAGAAGAACAGAAAAATAGCTGATTATATACTTGATGATTTAAGTTGTATCATCACGTTATTTTCTATTCCTCTTGGTATCTAAATGATTTCAGTGCAATGAAAAAATAATCTCAATCTAATAATAATATCAATAAGAATTAAAAATATTTTAAACGTTAAATCATGTAAAGGAGAATCAATAAAATTAATAAGTATGAAAATAATTAGCTAAGAGACATTAAACTTCAAAAATGGAAGACAATGCACATCGAGAAGATCTGAGGCTCAAATACGAGGGAAACGGAAAAATAACAAACATTTAAATCACGCGCTTAAAGTTTTAATAATACAAGAGAATAAGTGAAAAGAATCGAAGAAAATATTTTCTGTCTCCCAAAATGTTTATAAATAAATATGGAAGTTTTAGTTATTTAAAATTCCTATTCGCAGTCTTTATACTATAAATCCCAAAGCTAGCGGACAGTTAATTTTAAGTTTAAACTTCGAATGATCCGCAAGATTTCTCAAGCTAAAATTTTAGATCTTTATACACGTGAGCAACTATACTAGCAAACCGAAAAGTCTTGCACTGAAGAAAGAGTTGTTAAAATCACTTTTTAAGATAACATTTTCTAGAATACTGGCATTCCGCGCAATTTCACAAATGTACAATACTGTAATCGAAAGTGACAGTTATTGCACAAGATGAGACCGTACGAAAATTTTGCTTATTAAATTTAAGAATTTAAATTTTAAAGAAATACTGAAAACATAATACCTACAGTTAACATTTTCTAAGGATAGGAATTAATCTTACAATCGTACGCGTTTACAGTAGAGATACATTATTTTCTTCTGATGACAAACTTAGAATCGTTGCTTATTAATTTATATTATAATATATTATATAATAATAATTATAATATATTTATTGCTTATTAATTTTATGCTCGTTCGTAAGTCTAAAATTAGCAGTTTGGCTTAAATGAATATTGTTTCTAACAATGAATAGGAAATGCTGAGAAGGGTAATATTCAATAATATGCTGTGTTGCTTCCATGGAGTGGTGTGTTAGAAATTTGACATATATGAGATATAATTCCCACTTCAATTTTATAATAACCTTTATTTCTTTTTAATCCAGATCCTCTTTCTATTCCCAAAACATCAAAATGCTTAGAAGAAATCTTTCTGAAGTACATCATCGTTCCAAAATGAATGCCATTATATGATTCTTAGGTAGTACAGGTGACAAATACACTTATATATTATTGCAAAAGGGAAACCTAAATCTTTTTTCCGTTATTTTCGAGCCCAGACTTCTGTGAACCAATAAATTGATCCGATGTATCTCTATTGATAAACAAATCAACTTCATCGTTTCTTAATTTAACACAATAGAATAAAAAATTCTCTCCAAACGCTTGCCTTTATATCTTAAACATGCACTGCACAACAGTTTTCTACTAACAATTGCGATGTTGCAAATATTTGAAGAGTATGCTTGAAATCATTGGACAGCAGGTGCGCCCATCGCAATGCTTTCATTGTTCCATTATATTTAATTTCCCACAAATATGCTTGAATTAAAATGATGTATAAAAGCTTAAGACTGACCGTTGAATTTGCCGCCCAACCGGTATAGCGATTAGTGACACTGAAGGCCATACCGAAGGCTCCAGGTTCGAATCTCGGAGAAGACACTGATGTTTGTATTGTGTCTGTGCGGCAAGTGGGCATTCAAAATACACAGCCAGCCAAACGTTCTCTTCAGAGTTTGGTGGTGAGGAAAGAGACGTAAGAGACCCTCAGACCATCCCACCTAACGGAAATTGTAGAGAAAGCAGTAGAGTTAGTAAAGTCAGGTGATACCTAATATATCTGCATAAATCAAGACAGAAGAGAAGCATGCCGAAGTAAAACATAAAACTAGACAAAGCAACAAACGCCAAACACACCAAACATAAGGTTGTTGCTTTGCCTAATTTTATGCCTAATTTTGTGTGGTAGCACAGGTACTGGCATTCCTAGCTGATAAGGTGAACAGGATACAATTCGAAACATAACCTTCCACCACTTGGTTCTGAATAAGAGATGCGCACAAAATAGTGTTGTAGAATCTTTGAACTAAAGGGTTATGTGTCAATACATAAAATACAAATTCTATAATGAATAACTGTTAGTAAGCTTATTTATATCATAAAAATTTATTCATTTATGTCATTTAGGTAGTGGTCTGCATGCTTGACGCGTAACCGAGAGGTCCATGGTTCGATTCCCGGCGAAGGCGTTGCTCATTTTTTATGTCTCCTGCTTCGAAATAACCTAAAGCCTCTACAAACAAAATTTAATATTAATTAATAGAAATGCTACTAATGCATCCATTGTATATAAATTTGTCTAACAGGCACATATAAATCATGTAAATGCTCTCCGTGGTACCTTGTATTTTATTATTGATAACAATAATACCGTTGCCATTTCAAATACCTTGATAATTGCAACTTAATGCATTCGTCAAGAATGACGAAAATGCATCAGCCGTTTTAGCCTTCTCATCACCGAGAACGTTACCCAGATTTGACCGTTGGAAGCGACCGGATCACACTTTCAAGAAAGAGGAAAACTCTTCCCAAATTTTAAAGGAGAACACCTCGAACGGCGGATCTAACGATTCCCTACCCCCGCCTTTCCTCTGACATTAACCTCTCGAGACGGCTTACGGTTGGATTTGACATGCGTGATGTTCCAGAGATCGTCGAGGCTCGAAACCAATTTCAAGAGTATGGCATTACCCTCTGCCATAGCATACCAACAGGTAACTTAGAAACAGTAATAAAGCGTAGCATCTAATAGTAAACATTGTAAATAGGTAGTTGATATTCAATTTTTCATCCTACCCTATATAGTACTTAAGGACATGAAACTTAGAAGCGTGCAAGCAAAAGTTTGAAAGTTCTAACAGTTGCGGTCTTTATATGCATAATATGATCTGAATTATTTATTCGGTCGAATGAATTCTAATTACGCGCTTGTTTATAATTTTCTAATTACGTTAATTAAGTCTTCGTAATTAAGTCCTTTGTATTCCTGTTAAGGTTCATTGCTGGTATAAATGACATTACGATCGAATATTAGGTTATTGAGAATTTCTTAATTACTGCGTAACCGAATAATTTGAGATTTTCTAAGTTAATTATACGGAACAGGTAATTTAGATACGCATGAATTTATGAAGAACTTTTCAAAACAAAAACAAATACTTGGCAAGATGAAACCGTGACTGAAAAATACATCATGCGTACTTAAATCAAATCTAGGTTAATTTTACGCTATGATTCCCTGATCTTAAATTTGAGATTAAGAATTTCATTTTGGAAAAATAAATTCATCAATTAATAATACAAGACAGAAAGTTTCAATTCTTTGGTTGTTAACAATTTGACTAGGGTTCTTTCATTAACTCCGAATCATAATTACCTTTCATACGTTTCATCCTACAACATTGATGAGATTATTCTAAATTTCCAATCAGATATAAAAAGAAAGCGCTTTTTTATTGTTTTATCTGCTTGAAATAAATGTGTATCTGAATCTCGAATTTGAACGGTAGTTTAAGCATAAGACTGCGCATTCTTGCATAAACGCAGTCCACTCTTTTAAATTCAAGTATCATATAACTGCTGATTCTTAAAGATGAAACTTTGTAAAATCTCAAAATCGTCTTATTGTGAATCCAATCTCTTTTAGATTGCCAATACACTTTAGCGACGGAAAGGCTAAAGCCCAGTATGTGATTTTTTCATCCTTGTAAAAGCTAAATAACATACTTTATATACGAAAGTATAGTAAAAATACCAAAACTGGCTTTTAGATGTGCAAAATGTGATTAAAAGGCCGAAAGAGTGGATTTATGCATCGGACGTGTGAGTTTTGTTTATAACTGAAAAGTACTGGAAGAGAAGATTTTTAAAAAACGTTTTTTCTACGTAACTTGGAAGTGATTAAATATATGTTATCTCAGAAATATATGATTTAATATCTGATAATTCCTTTAATTTTAGCCGTTTTTAAGTTTAACCAATTTGAAAAAAAAATTAAATTACACTAAGCTTTAACAACGAAAATGCATCCTACAGTGCTACTGGAAGTTTTAAAGTGCAGATAAAATGCAAAGGCGCGTTAGGAAAGAGTTTCAAACACGTTCATCTACGGGACTTACCATCACTCAAAAATTAGCGATACGTTTGAAGCAGATGAAACTGCTTGGAACGCCCATACATATGCCCAGAAAGACTGCAGAGATCAGTGAACGGCACAAGGCAAAAGCTTTTATGGAAACATATGGGTAAATTTGCAGAAAATAAGTGGGGCAAGCAAATCAGGAGACAGGAATTTCGAAACCATATGCCCATCCTATTTTGAAATACTGTCATTTACATTCCAAGTATAATCCATGCTGTCATTTGAGATAATCCATACATAATAGTACAGTTTTGCAACCAGTACTTGGAAGTACTTGAAAAAGATGCAGAAGATACACGATTCCCATAAATGATTGTTTTGAGCGATGAGGATACATTTAAGAAAATTATCATTGAAAAAATTATTCATTTCTGTAGATTATTTTAGTTTTTAGTCATATATTGATAAAATGTGATCATTCAAAGTGTGTACACGTTTTTAGGACAGTCTATAAAATCTTTAAGATAATGAACGCATTTTGCAATGAATATATGTATCATCTAACTAAAGCATTGTATATGAATAATGAAACCGGAAGTCTGTAATGAATGTCTGTCATTGTTTACTTTGTAACACAAAATGACCGAACTTTTTTTGGGGGGGGATTGCATAAAAGTGGTTCGTGAATTACGAGTAATCAGAGATTAATGCTAAAACTAACAAAGTTATCATCATGAAAATTATCAACAGGATCATGGGAAGCTAAAGGAATATTACAATAAAAATGTCAACATAAAAGGTTTTCGAGATTTGTAGATTCCTCATATATTTAAAATTAAAATTTGGAAAAGAACTTTGTACCTTGCTCTTCTATAATCAAGAAATATCGAGTTTCAAATTTAAATATCGTCATTTTTCTTTCTTTCCTAACAGTTTTTAACCCGCTCTATATGCGATTCTCTATGCAACTTACAATCTATAGATAATATTACATAGTAAGCCTCGTCTGAAGGTATTTGCGTTTTTTTAACTGCGTGTAGTAACAGAAGTTATTCCACTGAAGGAATTAAGAGCTGAAGATAAAAAGTTGACACATTTTAAATTCTTTCGTTGATCTGTGTTAAGCCAGAGAGAAAACTTTCATGACCTTGAAAAAGAGATGTTTCATTTCTAATCCTTGTTTATATAAGTAATCCATTGTTATTAACCATTGTGCGGAACTTATATATCCGATAATATAAAAAAATTAAATTAATTTTACAATAGAATCAGAAACACTTCGTGAATTTAGTATAACAATGATTCATCCGCAATGTATTAATAAAAAACAAATGATCCACAAGAAAATGCAGAAAAAAATATTCTTTCATATGCACTCAATATAAAAGCGTGATATTTATAAATGAATATTTTCGTTGTAACTGATATTCAATGTAACTGCTGTTTCTTAAACTACAAAGGAAAAATTATTTGTTTTCAGCTTATTAGCGGTTCTTCTGTTACAAACAGTATTTAGTTGAAAGATATCTTCTGCAAAAGTATTATAGGCATTTAAGATTAAATTTTTCATGGGTTGTAAAAATTTACACACTCTTCGGAGAAATAGTTTATATTTTTGGATAACAACTTCTAATTCACATTTTGATACGTTATATTTCAAACATACAACTTTTCAGAGATAGTTTTAGGTGGCTTAGTGTAGAAGAAATATATGTAGATATATGAAATCAGTTTTTGAAAGCATTTGCTTTCGTCGCTATTTTCTCAGACTATGTCTTTCTATAGTCGCATTAACAGCGCATAGGTTCGAAACTTTATTCAGAATGTAGCAAGCTAATAACCTTCTTGTTTTACCAATGCAACATGCATAAAAATGGAAGTACATTCAGCTTGAAATCACGCTTTCCTTTTTTTGAATGCAGGAGAGAAAAATGGACTTCTTATAATTTTAAACTAGGTTTAATATAGAGGGACAAGCTTCCGTCTGAATGCTTTTCAGCTGTGTGTTTGCTTAATGATATCATTAACATATATTTAAAATAAAAAGTTGACATTCGTGTCATTCGATTGCTCTTGTTGAAACTTTTTAACGCATAAAATCAACACGATACCAGTATATTTCTTATTAAATAAATAATAGGCTATTAAATATATATATTTTTGCTTTTATATTAAAGTTTTCAGTATGGAAAGTTTTACATTTTCAGAAAAGAAAAATTAAGTGCAATTTATAATTGAAAATATATAGTATTAATATATATATATAGAAAATAATTTGGAAAATTTGAAGTCTTATATTGATGGTAAATATATGTGTATAGAAAAAAGTCTGGTATCATGCCCGATTTTATTATTCAATTTTGCGTCTAATTAACAACCATTTCGAAGCCGACATGAATAAATTGGGGCAGCAACAGCGAACTGATGGAAAGCTGGAAGCGCGAAAGTGAATGTAGCATGTCCAGGGTGAAATTTAAGTTCAAAGTGATTTGGTTTAGGTTTCCTCTGATTGATTAATAATTATTTCCTAAAATTATTATTACTTGATATCATTATGTAAGGGCCCGCATCATTACAGTTGTGTAAGAAACATATGACAGCGATTAATTTCAAGAAAATACAGTTCAGGTTTTAGGTTTGGTTTGGTTTATTTGGCTTTCTGATGGAAACTCGCTCTTATACACGTACTCATTTAGAAAACCACGAAAATGGCCTATGCAGCCAGCCCGTTTGCCTGAAACTGAACCTAGGTCGAACTACCAGTGTTTACCGCTCGGCTGCTTGGGAACTAGTAGGCAGCTCATACTGATTTATCATAAACAGTCATTATTTATAAAATGGTTTGGGTTTGGTTTATTTAACTAAGGCAAAGCACTGATGGCTATCTGCGTAAGGAAAGGGATGCCTTCGTTGATGATTTCTAAGCAAAAACTGGCTCTTATCCACGTTAGATATGGGGGAAACCAAGAAAATGCGCATACAGCTAGCACGTTCGCCGAGATTTGAACCTCTGACCGAACTACTTGTGTTCAGCGTCTTTACTACTCTGTTGCTAGTGGACTATACGATGGAAAGGGAGTATAGACAAATCAAAATGAAGAGTTGATGAACTATTGCAAAATAAATTTAGGATTTTGCCCTACGTATTTCACATTTTACACGCACAAACACACATATATCTCTCTATCTACATACACACACATGTAACTTGAAATACAGAGTATCTAGATTTATTGCTTTAACAGCTGGACACCATCTTTCTGATCCTTCCAAGTTCACGGATATTAAACTAATTTAAAACAGTTTCCGTTTTAGAAAGTATAAGCTAAAGTAATATGTGAGCATAAGCAATAAATATGTTTAAACAAAATCAGGTAATTATTACCAAAACTTAATTTTTTTTATAAGGCTTCTGGCAAGCATTCGGTACGTTATCAAAAACCATCAGATTGTATATGGATTTAATAAAACAAATTGAAAGAAATATATTGCTTCAGTCAAATATTAAATTATAATCAATCTTCTCTAAAATCAAATCTTCTCTAAAATAAATTAAACTTTAGGTTTGAGTAGTTCATCTGTTACTGAAGATGAAAAAGGTATAGAGAAAGTTATCGAAAATTGTCATTGGAATTATGCATCACCTTTGCTTTTATTCATGTCTTGAAACGAAGCAGTCATGTGAAGAGACTGCATTGTTGCATCTCTTCGAATAAATCATTTCCTTAGAAAGATCAATATAATGAAATAATGAAAGTTTAAGTATTTTAGTCAACCGAAACGGTTTGTTTCGCAGTAAATTTTGGAGACAGATTGAAGCTTATTTATATAATACTCCTGAAGCATTTTCCTCAAAGGAAAGGCTAATAATATAAGCTGTTTTTTCTGAAAAGCATTTAAATATCAGTTATCTTTACAACATTTGGCATATTCAAATTGAAAATATCAAAAGATAAAAAGGTAATAAATAGAGGGACCGAAGTTATATATAATTCACGTATAAATTAAAAGTCCATTCAAAAGTATGTAGCTTTTAGTTTTGGAAATATTTTATCTTTTCAAGCTAATTTTATTTAATTTTAAAAAAGTAGTTCTATATATTGACTGCAATAAACTTGAGATAATTTTTCAACTTTCAATTCGATACCTGTACATTTTTAGCATACAGTTTTTGCTAATCCAGCAAAAATAGTTACCCAAGGTAATCAAAAATCACACATCGCTACAAATGCTTTGCAACTATCAGTTACGTTACATTTCCCATAAAGTTAAGCTATAAATTTTTATTTTACATATACATGAACTACTGTTGGCTTAGTGAGCCGAAGAATATACTCAGAACTTCTTGTAAATTAAAATCCCCAACTGTGTGATTAAATAAAAGAAATGTATATTTCTTTAAAATTTATACGCATATCCATTTGCTTTAGTTGCTTATACGTGTAAGAATTCTAAATAAATTTTATGTAGAAAAAATAAAAGTTATAAAATAAAATTTGTAGAGTAAAAGGCATTTAAATTTCATACATAAATGATAATTTATATACACTACGTATCCTATATATGGGATTATGCATAGATGCTATATACAGGGTCTGTATATTTGTTTTAATTTGATTAATAAGCAAGAACAAAGCACAAAAGCGTACCTGCGTAGGACCAGTTATGAGTGCGTTCAGTCAAAAGAGAAAAAGTCAAACTCCTGAAAAGGAATAATATTCCGGAGAAAGGTGCGTCGGGAAAAAATTGCTCTTGAGCGCGCAAGGCAGCAAAACTCGGTAAATGAGTTTTAGGCCAACTTGTTTCAAGATATATACGGAACACGCGGTTTGGCAGCCTTGAGCACTCGCAAAGAATTGAACTAGTTTCTCGTTTTCGCTTGAGCAACTCTAACCTGAGACATCCTCCACTAAAGAAACGCTTTTTGCCGGATCTCAAAATGGGTGTCCGTGAGAAATTTTTGGCGGCAATTTTTCAGAAATCTAACATTTGCTTCATTCTTTTGTTCTAAATAAGATGGTTAGAATTTTCTTCCAACCGATTGGCTTCTCAGTCGCAGATTAATTCAATAAAAAGGAAAATGAATGTTATATAACAAATTAAGAAACGTCACGAAAATATTTGTAGTAAAATATATAACAAAACTGCTTAAAATAATATTTCAAGATAAGCATAGTTTTCACATTTTGTTCCTGGGAAATATACAAATACTATTTTATTATTTTCTTTTTCTTTCAAAAAACTCCTCTTTAAAAATAGTGAAAGAGAAACACTGAAATAATAATAATAAAAAGAGAAAAAAAGAAAAGAAAAGAAAGAAAGAAACAAATATTTCCAACGTAAATCTGAAACACAAAATTGTAAATTGTTCTATTATATTTTCAGATTTTTGAATCTGTCCAACTATAACAATTGCATAATATAAATTTTAAAAAATGTTTCGATTTAAAAGATTATTAAAGTTATCAAATCACATTTATTACTTTTTAGTTTAAGTATTAGCTCATCTTAACTGCAAAATACATTTACGTAACTGCACTTCTTCCTTTAATGTTTCAAATTCGTAATAAGATAAGACAACTATTTTTTGAGGAACTTAACAATAATTAAACTTAGTATTTTTGATAGGACATTTTATAATTATATTTAGAAAAAAGAATACGGGTAAATCAAGTTAACATTTTGTCCATTGTCTGTTTTATTAACTGAAAGCTTTTACTGAGTTCCGAAAGGCAATCGTCATCTATTACAAGAGTTGGCTGACATGCCTTTAAAAACAATACTATCATTCATCGTCAGTATATAAAAACTACAAATACGAGGAGGAGAAATAAAACGAAATTTGAAAGGTTCAGATTTTTAAGTCACACCAGAGGATTCGATACGGTTTTTAATGCTATCGCTGAGCACTGCAGATTATCAGCTTGCTTTTACACTCACTTCTGCCAACACAATTAATTTGTTCTTCTAGCTTTACCATTAAGCATGGCTTTCTTTGCTCGTGCACCACATAAAATTCAAGAGAAAAATTACAAAATATTTAAAAACAGCATATCTTCAGAATTCCCGATAGAGTGTTAGGGGTTGTCATACACTTTTTTTATATTCGCTACATTATTTCTTCCGAAACACCCGCCTTTGAGAATTATCATAAAATGTCATTTCATGAAAATATAGTAATAAAAATATGTAATAAATATGTCATTTCATAAAAATATTTGACTTTAGTGATTAGGCATCTTATGATTTAAATGCATTTTTATTTAAATCAGTGAGATAATAAGTATTCTATTTGAGGCAGTCTCATCACATTGCTTTCAAATAGCCAAATTTGCGGATTAAAACTGAAACTTCCATTTTGCTGAATAGCATCAATCTGACTAGATGGATATAAAAAAGTTTTAGTTCTAAGATTATTGCCATGTTTCGCTTTCAAACCACTGAATTTGTTAAACAAAATTTTTTTCTTAACGTTTTTCTTAACGTTTTGGTGTTATCTTTATTTATTAAATATCATGTTCTTCGCACTTAAACCATAAAATTCAATCCAACAGCAATATCGCAAAATATTAAAAGAACGTATCTTTAGAATTTCCGATCTACAGCCTCGCTCGCGTACTGGAGATAAAAATGTTTTTTCCCCCGTTTCTTTATCAAAAACTTATAAATGCTTTACAGAACATGAAATAGATAATAAAACAAATTCCAGATTTGGGCTTCTAGATGCCCATATTCGGGTGGAGACATACGTTATTCAAAATTTGATGGCTTTAGATAACGTTGCTTTATCACAATGAGAGAAATATACATATATTATGCAAATTGTTCATTATTTAATTTCTTTACATATAATACAGGGCGATAATATTTGGTAGCAACAATTTCAAAAGTGATTCGGCGTTTGTAGTGAATCGAGGCAAAATGCCAAAACGACATTAATAGCCCTTCTGCTAACGCTCCTTTAGGCTGAAAAAAGAGAAAGTCTTTCTTTTCTTTGGTACAATGCTATGGAATTTAGGAAGTTTCAATGTCAGGCAATGATAAAAAAGAACAAAAAGTTTTAGTGTTTCTCTGGTAAAATAATCAAGGTTCTAAATGAAGTTGACGCCTCGAATGTACTCAGGATGCAAGCAAAATCTAATGCTTTCTTCCTGTAAAAGAAAATGACGATGTCTCATGTTTATATCAGAAAATATATAGATGAAAGCGATAAACAAATGAACACCATTTGATTGTGTTGTTTTAAATTATCCGAATGCAGATAAGAAAATAAAATTTTCTAAACATAAACGACTAAGGTTTTAGAACATTTGAGCTAATATGTGAGTTGGAATTTCTTCTGCAGTGGTTCGAAAAAAATTCTCTATCGTCAAAAGACAACAGTTCATTCACAGAACGCATCGTACAATAGGGTATGGAGATAGTTCAAGAAGACAATAAGGAAAATTTGATCCTATTTTCCTTTAAACGGTTAATTCACTCAAGATAAAGCCTTTTTCTAAGTTCTTAGTCGAGAATTTTATTATTATTTGCATATTAAAGTTTTTCTCTGACTTCAATTTAATTACGTCTAAAATCCACCCAAGAACATCTAAAATCCAGCCTAGAACATCACAAAAAATGTTATTGAGGAAAAACAAATGACTGAAAAGATTCAGGTTTTAACGTGGCGCGCAAAGAATTTGTAAGTTTTTTTTGCTCTCACTGAGCATCGCAGGTTATCAATCTGCTCTTCGACTCACTCCTGCTTCTTTTTTTTTTAGCTTTATTATTCAGCATCCCTTTTTTGGTGCTTACGTCACATAAAATTCGCTAAAATGTTTAAAAGCAGCATATCTTTAGAATTTCCAATAGGGTATTAAGGTTTGCCATACTTTTTTTTTACTAGCTGATTATTTAGTTGAAAATAGTAAAGTTTAGATATCTTCTTTGTAATCATAAACTGTAATTAAAATTTAGACAGACTAGCAGCGAATTACCGCTAACTCTAACGATGGAAATTTGAGAAAGGTGTAAGACACCTTTTATTGCAAACTAAGAACAGAAGGCACATCTAGTGCTTATGCTTACAAATCAGGCTACGCTTGTGGCGAAATAACTTAAAGTACAGTAAGTTCAAATGTAAAATTAAAATTCAGTATAAACAAATCAGTTAACGCGAAGTTGGCTCAAAACTTAACCAGCGTGGACATCAATTATTAGCAATTTTAATGCAAGGCTGAAGACTGCAAATCGCATCTAGCAACCTAGTAACGTGGTTTCCAGAGACAGAACACTCTGTGTCTTACAATCTAAAAGCCTCACTGTAAATACACGCGAACAAAATTTGTATTCTGGTAGCAAAACTGATGATAGTAAAGATCCGCAACATAAAATAACTGGTTAATGAACATAAAGGAACCTTATAAAACTAGCCGCTCGAGAGATCATCAGCCTAAAAAGGTTGTCATGAAAAAGTGGATAATAATTTTAATGAATCCAGCTACTGTCATTTCATACAGATATCTGATATTTCTAGTTAGACATTACATTTTTATTTTAATCAATCGGATAAAAAATTAGGAAAATTATTTTAATAAATTATATGCATTGCTTTTCAAGCGCTTGGTTTGCTATTCAGTAACAGAAAGATTAAATTTGAAAGTTAAATATCTTGCTCTTTACTGAATGGCAACACGCTGGCACGTAGGAGATAAAATTATTTTATTTCAGGCAGTGACAAAGCAATGCTTTCAAACAGCGAAATTAGTTGATTAAAACTGAAAGATAAATATCTTATATTTTGTCGAATGATAACAGTCTGGCGCGATGGAGATAAAAAAAATTTATTTCAAGGAGTGATGCCGTTCTCGTTTTCAAATCGCACAGTCTGTTAAACAAAAATTTGTTAAATTGTACAAAATAGGAAATAAACAAAATTAACGCTTTAAAAGTAAAAAGAAAATCTGAAAGCTTTCGGATTTTAAAGAATATTTTTAAAAAATTTAAAGGTTTTTTTTTAACGTTTTATCTTTAGTTATTAAATATCATGTTCTTCGCACTTAAACCACATAAAATTCAATTCAAGAGCTGTATCGCAAAATCTAAAAACAGAAAAACAGAACATGTTTAGAATTTCCGGTACAGAATCTGGATCGCTGGAGATAATTTTTTTTCCTGTACAGTGTTGCCATTGCTCGCTTTGAAATCATTGAGTTTGTTAATCAACAATTCTTTAGTATTTTATTAAATATGAAATAGATAATAAAACAAATTCTAAATTTCAAATTTAGTCCATATTCGAATGGAGGACTACGTTATTCAGAATTTGATATCTGCCGTTGAAAATGATCGTTGTTTTTTCACAATGCGCGAAACATATATACGTTCATACAAATTCTTAGTTACTTAATTTTTTTAAATACGATGCAGGGCTCTAATATTTGGTGGTAACAATTTGAAAAGTGAAACACCACAAAATGCCAAAACTCAATTAATAGCCCTTTTGGGTTAACCCTTTTGGGCTAACAAATTCAAAATTGAAAATTCGTGCTTCGAAATGCACAGGTACGGGTAGAAAACTGCGTGTATTAGAAATTCAGTGGCTGCAGATGCCGTCGTTTTTCTACAATGCGAGAAACATACATAATCACATAGATATAGATTCTTCATTATTTAAATTTAAAAAAAAATAATACATGACGGTAAACATTTGGTGAAACCAATTTGAAAAGCTATTCAGATACAGAAGTGATAGGAACAAAAAGTGAATTTCTAGACTCATAACACTTCTGGTACATATCAAATATAGATTAAATATAGGTTACTTGTTATACTGCTGTGATAAAAAGTTGTGAGAAAAATGATTCCAAAAATCACAAGATTCCAATTTATTAAACAAAATTTATCACGTCAGCTTCAATGTATTTTTCACTGCCTTTAACACACTTATGGCAGCTATTTTTTTCAAACCTGACACGTATCTGAGTGTCATTTTCATGAAATCCCTTCAAAACTCCGTTTGAATTTTCTTTTATTGCATCAACAAACTCTCAGGGAAGCCGCAATTTTAACCATGGAAATTGAAAAAAGTCATACGGTGATATCAGATAAGCAGCGAAGCCATAGTTGTCGAATTTTCAACTAAAACTTCACGTACAAGAACAATGTGAGCAGTATATCATCATGGTGCAAAATCTGTGAATTAACACACAATAATTCTAATTCAAATGGTTTTCTATGAACTTCTTCACGCAGATACCACAAAATATTCAAATAATATTCTTTTTAAACAATTTGATCAGTTGGTAGAAATTCATGGCCAACAAAAAAGGGTAATCGAAGAGAACAGTTAACATTATCTGGATTTTTAAACGACTTTTTCGTTGTCGGTTTGATCTAACATCTCCTTGAGTACCATTCACTTGAATGTACAACTGTTTCTTATCAAAAGTGTTGATTCACGTTTTATCTCCAGTAATAATGTATTTTAAAAAAGAACTGTGCCAAAGAAAACCTTTAGGATTGAACGCTTTTATGATTGAATGAGTTTTAGTTTCTAGGAAAAATTACACGTGTTTGAAACAGTTCAAGAGGGGATGGGAAGCAAGCTAAAACTATGATATAAAATATGAAATATAAAGGTAAAAATATTGCATATTCCTTTTCACACTCACAAATCATTATGCGAATACGCATTTACAACTTTTAAAACCTCAAAAATGCATTCTGCGATGATTTTATAAGTGCTTTATTTTTTACCGCGATTTTCGAAGACGAAGTTTTTTTACTGTGATTTTTGACAACGATGATTTCGAACTGCTTTATTTTCGACGATGATGTTTTGCACCATGATATTTTAGAATTGCAATATTTTTTACTTAATCTCATTTCTCCCACGATGTTTTGGATGACTACGTTTTCACCTTTTGCATTGTTTTCTCCGCGACGTTTTTGTCCGCGATGTTTTTGCCATAATTTTTTTGGCGGACCCCGGAGCCACAGTTTCGCCGTGATTCGAGGACGCCAGAAGGTGTTGGTCTTCTGGATAAAAAAGTAGGGGGCTAATACCTACTTACTTAACACAAAGAATAGTCAGCCCTTATACATGCCACATGTAAAAACTGTAAAAAGAATGTAAGCTATTCTTTGCACAAGAGTATTTTAAATGAACCATTCGCTCTACTTTTTATTCACAGTAATACGCTTGAACAGGAATAAAAAAGCATTCACCAAGCAAAATTCATTTACTTAATAACTCCATCTGAAGTTTAGATGTCTTTTGTTCATTTATTTAATTACGATATTATTAATATTCATAGTAAAACCGAATATCAATTCGAATCCTTTTTGCATCTGGGATATGAAGACATTTTATATATTATTGTTGAAATATTTTGCTGACAGCATTCAAAAATAAATTAACAGTACATGGTGATCTGTAACAGTAATAGGAAAAATCCTTTCCATTTCTAGTAACGAACTTTCCTAAGTTTTAACTATCAATTAAATATCTGTTCCTTTTATTTAAATATTGTTAACATCAAAATACGCAAAATCAGAAAAAAAAATTCCGTTTGATTTGCTGAAAACTGAACTCTTTTTGAATAACGAATTATTTTGAAGTATGAAAAAATTAAAATATTTATTTATTTTGTTCCGTTTTGTGTAAAAATTAAATATTTTATAGTTTGTTTTTACCGCAAATGCGATCGTTTACTGTATTTGGTGGAATTTGATCTATATGTACAAAATATTATTTAAGTATACAAGTTTAATTCTGAGATAATACAAACCCTAAACTCATCAGATTTGTTTATTATGGAAAAGAGCAGAACAAAAACTTTGAAAGATGCTTACTTTACAGCACAAAACATGATAACAGACATGAAATGTTTACCAAATGCTGTAAAATATTTCTTAATAGAGAAAAGCTGGAAATCTTTGAAAATGAAGGCGGCGATCGAGATGACTCAAAACCCTTGAATTAATCCACAAGATGCTTAGTGAATAGATCTCCTTCGTATAATACTAAAATTTCTAGATAGGCTACTTAAAGTGAAAGTTGTCAAAATAGTTTGTGAGTAGGGGAATGTTACCATTAAAGCCAAATTCTATAAAACGCTTACAGTTTGTTAATAAAATGTACAAACATTGAGCTGTAGAATTACGAATGGAAGTACTTTGGATAGATAAGCACAAATTTAAATTGTTTGGTACAAGAAGGCTATAATATACTAAAAAAAGATCAAACGGAAGTAACAATCAAGAATACATAAATCTCACTGTGAAACATGAAGATGACAACCTCAGGATTGATTGGCTTTTAAAAACGTTCGTGACGTGACTATTACTAACAAGACAATAACCTGTATCTTAGATCTTTGTGAAAACTATCTAGCAAGAATAAAACAGTTGGAGGCAATTTGGATCATGCATCATCTTGAACCAATATCTAAATTGTATTGCACTTGCCAGATTTGAGAAACAAGAGCTTGAAAAATCGTAAATTATTTATACAAGAATTAAGATACATTTTGGGAGTAAGTGTAACAAGTTTGAAATAGAAATTGAAGGGAAATATTAGTAAAATTCCTTTCTTGCCTTCCGGAGATATTGAAAATTGCAATTAAAGCAAAAGCATCTTAATTTATTTACCATTAATATTAAGCAACATAGAATTTATTCCAATATTTTTAATAGTTCGATATGAATAATGCTATTATCATACAAGGTAACTCAGGACTCATGGGACAAACGTTAAGAGGAGGTGTAGGATACTACAGTATACGTTTTTTGCATAGGAATGTACGGGAGCGTTAAGGCTCAAATACAAGAAATAAAACATAAACTTTTCACTTACCACAACCTTTGACAAGTGCCTTTTTAAAGCAGTGTTTGCAGTAATTGTACAAAATTGCGTTCACCAACAAAAGTACATGCAAAAATCAAGAGAAACACGCCGAAGTAAAATATAAAATTAGTCAAAATAAACACTTTGACGTAGATTTTAATCAAGAGGCGATCGATTTCGAGAGCAAACAGATACACATCCCTTTTCATCAGGAGAAAAGAAATCTGTATTGAAAGACACAGCTACATTCGAAAGCCACGGCTTCATTCAGACCCCAAAGGAGTACTTTTGTTATCTGTCGGCAGAAATAATAACAAAAACTGAAAAATTACGTTAATAAAATTTTAAAAACGTTAGGAAGGACTGGATTGTAATTTAAAGTTATTAACTAATGACTTTAATTTCTAACATTAACTAACTTACTAGTTAATGTTATTTCTAACAGCGGGATGTCTTCATTGATAGCAAGATGAAAATTTTTTAAATGCTGATCAATTATCACAGGGAAATTCCTCGGTCAATAACAAATGCTCTCATATAATTAAGTTCATTAGTAAGCAAAGATTCTGAGAAATACACTTTCAGATCGCGAAGTACATAACAGCAAAAAAAGCCATTCTTTTTCTTGGCTCGGTGATCTTAATGTGAGAAGGACAATCAGAAAAAGGTTTACAATAAACTGGCTTAAGTGCTGAAATCAAATTCGTCTCATATTATAAGAATATCAAGAAAGTGAAGGGTATTATCAGATTCAGTTTGAGAAGGGAAATGGATAGCTGGATCAATCGAATTTATAACAAATAAAATCTGTGGTAAATCTCTTTTATTACCCTCAGGAAGCGCGGAAATGTCTGCCATGCATACTGAAATGGATTGGCGCCCCATCATGCTGAATCTATATTGAATTACAAACGACAGTCGGGATATTTTGAAGCAGTTGCAGTAAAATGTCTTCCAGAAAGTACAATAGTATTTGCTATCCAGTTGAGCTGGTAGTAAATTGAAGCTAATCAAGAAGTCGTTTATATTACTTGCCCACACTTTCACAGAGAATCATCTTTGGAATGAATATGGACATGTAGCAAATCCAGAAGTTGTTCGTATCACTCGGTCGTACTTTCGGAGAGTATCGTTTTTGAAATGAATATGAACGTAAAGCGTGTGGGCTTGAGATTGCCCAGGCAGGAGACTGAATATTGAAGACATTTGGTCTGCAAATATCATCTCATCTGTGAATAACACATGATTTGTGAAGTCAGGCTGTAATGCCCATTGCTACAAAAACCACCAGCAGAATTTCACACACAGAAATTAATCATCCCTTTGCAAAGTTTGAGTTCTTTGAAACTGGATAGAGTGTAATCCATTCTTAATTTAATACTGATCAAACTGTGGGTTGACTTGTACATACGCGACGTGCAGTAACTCTTGTATCGGGTCTGTCTTCTACAAGTTTCAGGATGAATTCGTATATTGGGAAAGCGTTTTTGATATACCCATATTTTTGCACTCTCGTTACCATTTGCAATTTCATAATTGTAGATGAATGTCTGTCTTCTCGGTGTTCGTAAAATCTTTCATGAATGACGAAAAATCTCTGGCAAATGGCACGTTGCCCAATTGAATAATGTTGATAGGCAGCAATTTAACTGCCTTTTACCGACAATAGGATATTCATTTCATTGCCGCTACTAAGCATGTGCTATCACTGTTGGTGAACGCAATTTTGAGCAGTCGTTGTAAACAGTGATGTGAGAAGAACTTGCCAACGATGCTATATGGAAAATAGTTTTATGTTTCTTTTCATGTCTTATTTCTTATGCTTGCGTCTCAACACGTCACTTGCGTCTTTATACTCCTATACAAAAAAGGTTTGTTGTAGTGTGCTGCACGGTTTCTTAAAGTTTGTTGGATGAGTTCTGAATCACACAGGGTATATTAAAAAGAATAAATATGTTATTATTTACGAGGACATATATTTCCTAATTATTCTTTGCATAATCCTAAGAAATGGGGAAAAAGACTTACTTAACTAAGATGATATTTTATATGTTTTATTAAAATTAGTCTCATAATAAAAAGGACTTTTCTTGGTTTTGTTTTTAGATTTTAATCTTCTTATGAATTATACATATCAGTAGTACTTTAAATGTTAAATTTTCTGATACTGAAGAGATTCGGATGAAAAGGACTCTTGGGAAACAATAAAAAAGAAAAGAATAGTTTAGGAAACAATAACGTGTGAGGAACACAATGCATGTTAATTCTGTACAGCGCTCTCAAGACCAATTTTAGAGACTATGACACCTGTCTGCAACAGTCAGTTTGCAGTTGAGAGGCTTTTGCTAAAGCTGCGTTCTCCTTGCAAGGATTTGTTAATTTAAAATATATACACAGCATCAACAAACTGCAATTCCAGTTCTATTGCCAGTCAGCATTATATGCTATTAAAAACACTCAGCAGGCTGCCTAGTAATGAAGAGTATTGCTAATCGACAAATGTTAAACAGTTGCAAATATTGTGTATCGTTATTTCAAAGAAGAAAAACAATTTAAAGAAAGGAATAAGAAGATGAATTTTCAAGCGAAGTCGCAAAAGAAAGGAAATCATGAAAAGCAATATGCTACGCATACCATAGATTTCGCTACAGATCTGCAATAAAAAGCAACAGCAGCATGAAAGCAGAAATAGGACGTGATGCAAAAAGAAGAAAGGATTTACAATGTTTTACCAAAACATGATACCAAACAGACTAGCACTTTATAAATGTATTGGAATTTTTGAGGCCAGGACCCATTCATTGCCTACGTCCACGTTAAAAACATTTTATCAACATACCTGCAGCCGCGAGAAATTAGTATCCAAACCTTTTCTTAAAATACTCAATAACAAAAGATTGCCAAATTCATCACCCAAAGTAACTCCAAGATATATAGATTGCTTCCAAAAAAAAATGAAGAGTACAGAAGAAATATTATTAACATAATGACTATGGTAGAAACAAAAGCACACGTTTTTATTACTCCTATCAAAGAATGCTCTATCCAACATCAAATTCCAGCACGTCCAACAGTCGTCTCCCTATTCGCTGTTTCAAATTTTCTGTATACACAATGTAGATAAATGACTAACTTTCATTTTCATGTTACACTTATATCCCTGCAAGTAATAAACTGAGTAATTTTGCTCGAGCATTATGTTGTCACAAATATATTAGGGCGATATTTGTACAATATATCCGCTCTCGCAAATTTTATTAAATATTAATATTTATGAAGTAATGCACATATATATCTAAATATTCATAAGCTAAGACTGTTGTACTGTATGATAAAGAAATGTTTTACAGCCAAATTTCTTTGGATTTTGGCTGCCGTTACTCGCAAGTTGGTAGTTGTATTCGTTATTTTATCATGTCAAACAGTTTGGATGATCACAATAAAGAAATAATGTCAAGGAAAGCTATCACGTAAAATGACTACAGTTTTACTCAGTTAAAATTACTTTCGTAATTATTAAAACAGTGTGATACAAATAGTAGCTATGAGAAAAGTTATTGCTTTTAGATGGTCCAAAATTTCGGGCTGAAAAACATTACTTAAGATTCCAGTATTTAGTCCAGCGTTTCTTAAATTCTGTTCAACTGGGGACCACTTTTATAATTTAAAATGCTTTGCGGACTTATTATTCTTGTCCTCTTTGAAAGCAATTTTTTAGCATATGTTACTATCAATATACTTGTAATTTTAAAATACAATTAGTTAAAATTAATTTATTTTAATCTTGGTACTATATTAATCGATTAAGTTAAAATATTGTTAATCATGTCTAAAAATTATATTCGTTTCTAATAATTCAAGGATATTGAACCTTGGTTTCTGACCTTATTTAATAAAAATTAAATAAATATTTTAATGTTTATGACATATATGAGCCTGTCCATTCTTTTACAGCTGTTTATGTGTTATGTGTTTTCACAGCTGTTATTCTATATTTAGACGCGTGCTGGTAAGCTTAAGTGAGATTGAAACATACATCAAGTCTATTTCAGTCCTTTGTTTTTCTTTGAGTTATTGATGAAAATCCTTTCTCACCCATATATGTAGAAGCAAAACTGATTTTTTTACAACATTCTGTTTATGGATAGTGAAGTCTAGAAATTAACCATGCCTTCTTCTTGGGATTTCATTTTAAGTCCAGTGGCATTAGAGAGTTCAAGTAGATGCTTTGTTTCATTCGATGATAGTTTGTTATTTCCAAAATCACTATGTCAAGGATCAAGAACCCATAAATATTCATTATATTTACCACTTGTTTCAAGATGTTAACATATGTTATTGCATAATTCCTTTTTAGTAAAGATATAACTTATTACTAAAAGAAAAGTTCTCAGTTTGGAAATGCTGAAAATTTTCTCAACTGTATGCAACTAAACCGCAATCCAAGTTTCCGTTCAAACTCCCTTAATTTCACAGGAGCATTGACAGCAGCCAAATAATTACCTTGTAAACAGAGTTCATTCATTTTGTTTTTAAAATGACTACCGTACCGAAGGGCCGGTTTTTGAATCCCGGAAAAGGCATATAAATTGTGTAAATGTGTAATGTCTTTACGGCGTGGAGGCACTGTAAATGTAAGGCTAGCCGAAAGTCCTCTCGTTTGGATCGATGGTAGGGAAGACCTTTCAGTCCCCCCCTGCCGAGATGCTCTTCCTCAGAATTGGAGTAAGGTGGGCAAAATCGCACTGTCGCCTATATGCTGCTCAAGACTCTTACCAGCGACAGGCGTAATCTGGCGTAATCTCTTGCCGAGATGAGTTTCGTGGGCTTCTTTTGATGTCAGATATGCGAGATTAGTCCCAGCAACAATTTAAGTATGAATTCGAAAGATATGTCAGTATACCTAGCCACATGGAATCAGTAGAATATTGTTAAGTTTGCTTACAAATTGGATACTTTTACAAATTAAAGAGAACCAAGGGCAGGCTTCGAGAACCGAAGTTTCAGAAACGCTGATTGAGTCAATAAAAAGCAGAGAATTTACTATCCCCAGTAGTTACGGGTTTTTAAAATGAGCTGTAGGTAAGGCCACCTGCAGAGACTAAATAACGATCTGACACAGAATAGAGCATATATTTTTTACTTGCCACAAAATCAGACGATCTCATTGTATTGTACCGTTAAAGCTATCGCTACAAAGGATCTCAGGTTACATTTTAGCATATGGAATGAGTGTACTGCATATCATTGGAAGTAAAATGAATGCTCTTAATATATCCGGGGGGATCTGGAGATGAAAATACATCTTTCATCTGCTGACATGTTCGGATGTAGACATAGTCATATTCCGACTTGTCATACGTAACAACTGGAGTTTAGGTTAACTGACATATTCAGCTTACGTGGAATTAGTTTCTGTAAATATTAATGACAAAGATCAAGGGCAAATAGATTGCTACCAAACGCCTTTCTTTTTCGATCACTCTTCATTAAAATTTTCCTTAACTCGAATAGGTAAGGCTTCATTTATTTATTTGATTTATATTAAAAATGAGACTGTTCAAAACCTCCAATACGATAAATTAGTTTCCTATTACTTGTTCAAAATACTTACTACTAAGTTGCATTTCAAAACGTGATGGAATTCTTCTAAGCACAGTATTTTGAGTTCCAAAATCTTCATGCTGTTATCTTACGTTTTTTTTAAACATTATTCAGACGGGACAAATCTTTTTCAAATTTTTATGAAGAATTTATAAAAATAGCAAATTTACAAATAACAATAAAGATATTCCTTCTTTTGAAATATCCTATGAACACCATGTGAGAATATAGAAGGACATATTCCGTACAAAATATTCTCCGTTTTTCAATATATCTTCTTATTTCTGTATAGGCTATGAAGTTATCAAGAAATATTTCATACTTTATTGCTCTGTGATGCAACGAAGTTATACTTCAGTTTTTAGTCCAAAGGGGCTTTGTGCCTGAAGGACTATTGTTTTCGTTTTGCGATTTTGCGTTGATTCACTATAAACGGCTGTATCAACTTTCAAATTATTGCCACCAAATGTTATCGCCCTGCATAATATTTAAAGGAGTTAAATAATGAATAATCTGCATAAATGTATATATATTTCTCCAAATGTGATAAACAAGAGTAGCTAGAGCCATCCATTTTTGAATAACGTGCGTTTCCACTCTAATATGCTCATCTGGAAGCCCAAATTTGCAATTTGTTTTATTAACTGTTTCATATTTTGTGAAACTTTTTATTTTGCAAAGCGAATTTTTGGTGAACAAACTCAACGATTTAAAAGCGAGCAATGGCAACATTCTACGGGGAAAAAAACCTTTTTACCTCCGGCGCACGGAACTGTGTATCGAAAATTCTAAAGATATGCTCATTTTAAAATTATTTTGCGATATTGCTGTTGAACTGAATTTCATGGTTTAAGTGCTAAGAACATGATATTTAATAAATAAAGGTAACACGCAAAACGTTAAAAAATGCCCCTTTGGACGTAATTTAAAATCTGAAACTTTTCAGATTTTTTTTTAGTTATTAAATCCTACTAGAAGGCAAATAAATATTAGAAAACTTTTCCGAAATTGTATTAGAATACTTTTAAATGTTATACAAGCTAAACGTTAGCATTATTTCTGAAATCGAAATATTGAATGAAAATTAATTTTTATACTATTCGATTCAATAAATAAATAGATAAAAACGTATAGGTATGTCAGTTTGAATCTATAACATCATGGTTTTTAATCACTTCAATGAGAAACAAGAGGAAAAAAATAAATAAAAACTTACCGATTCAAATTAAAGGCAAAATCAGTGTTAAAACGTGAAAGCAGAAATCACGAAGATAACATGTGGATTGAGTATTTTGCAACTTCTTAACTCTATCCCTAATAACTGTTCAAAAGTAGATGATAAAGCTGTGCATTCAAATTATCTAAACAGTATCTTATCAGTATTAATAATTATTAATCGAAATAGAAGAAAATCAACAATTCTTGTGAAACGTATCATAAAATCTCTATTTTAGTAACTTCCGATAAATTTCGTAAATGATTTTGATATTACTATATTCATCATTTGCTGCTAAATGTGTCATCTGGCTATTAAAGTAAAACAGTGCTGCGTAATAAGCGTTTTGCTGCTATCAGCTAGCTTAACAGGATTATGGAGCCTATTAACACTATTCCTTTAAACAGCTTACTTAATATCTGCTTACCATGAAATGAAGATTTAAACAAATGCAATAGTGCTTGAAAGAATTTGCTTCAATATGCGTGAAATTTCAAAATTTCTATGCGCTTAGCTGAAGTCTTAGAAACGTCTTTGAAAAAATAAAAAAAATGACCAAGAAGCTTTAAATTAAAATAAGGTAAAATCTGCTATTTCTAAGATATTGCAGGAGATTCCAGGCAACAAAGCGTCACATGAGTAATTAGTTTATTATTTTTTTCTGAAGTTAAAAGTGTAATATTTTATATTTATACAACACAGTCATATTACTCCTTCACATCATCATAAAAAATTGCAATTTTTTATTAGAATCTAACGATTCAAAGAAGAGTAAATTTCAATAAAACGAAAAAATGTAAAACATTATAAAATTTAAAAAACAAAAGATTTTGTGCCAGTTATGTAACATACAGCATTATAAATATATTTGGTTAATGAAACAAAGCTGCAAAATGTTTAAAAATTTAGTTGAGTATATTATAAAATAAATAAATTTGAATTTACATTAATTTGATACGTCATTAAAAAATATAAAAATAAAATTATTAAGAACAATGTTTATTGCTTTAAACTGATCAGTCTGTTAATCAATTACAGACTAATTGAATTTGAGAGCTAAATTAAATATCCTATGCTTTGCCAAATTGCAAGGACATAATTTTACAAGTCTACTGAGAGTAATGGAACTCTGGGTAGCAGATTTCTAGTAAGCAAATTTCTAGTAGCAAATTTCTCTCCTGGCAAATGAAGTTATACTTAAACGAATTTCAGTGAATAAAACAACACGATAGGGTTAAATAGTCGGACTCTTGCAACTTAATAAATTCGTCGGGAATGGCCAGTCTACTCATTTAGTCCTTTTATCACTAAGAGTTTTGCCCAAGAGGCAACGCAAAGGCGATCGTTTCTACACCCGCAAAAATAGAGAAGTTTCCTCATCCCAATTTTGATGGAGAACACTCCAGGGATACAGATGAGAGGATCTCCAACTGCCCATTCCCTACCACGATACCCAGAAAACTTTCGACCTCCAATATATTTTAAGCGTATCCATACCGTACAGATACTATACATATACAAAATCTAACCCTCCTTTCTTCGAACCCAGGCTTAAAGATACGGCAGCCAGTAATGGAAGTTCTCAAATATAAAATTTAGGTGAATACAAAATCGTTGTAAAGCACACTTTCAAGGTATTAAAATATTTGTTGCACATTAGTTAGTCTCGAAGAAAACGTTGTACATAATGTCTTATGTTCAATAGTAATTTATACATATTTCTAAAGACTAATACATTTTTCAAGGGAGGAATTTGAAATATCGACTGGACCGTCGTCAAAATTCGAACCTAGATCTAATTGCTGTCATCAACTTTCTCCAGAGCAAGTTCGGAAATGCAGTTATATTTTCCCGATACTTAAAAGACGACTGGGAAGAGTCACACTCTCCACTCAATCAGTCTAAATAATGATGGTTTGTCATCCCTTATATTTCAATTTGAAAATTTCTCGCTCGCATTACACCAACATCCCCTAGTCTTAACTCATATATTTGGGGGGGGGGGCTGATTACACCCTTCTTCCATCACTGAACCACTGACTTGTCTGAAAGACGTTTCGCAACCCCCCCCCCAGTACTCGTCTTGCACAAAGGTGTTTGACTCTTGAAAAGTGCTTTAAATGCATAATTTTACTTGCTTTTTCGTCAAGTAGTTGAAGAGATATTTGACGGTGAAGAGCGTGCAATTCAGGAGCTTTTGCATCAATGTGAATTCTGTCAGCGGGGCTGCTATGCTGACTGCCCCAATGGATCGACTGCCTCACCTTTGGAGGAAAGACAGAAACTCTATTAAATTTTTAAAAGAGGAAATATAAAAAAGCAGTTTCTCGCCTCATTGGCATTAGAGCCACGGATCTTCCACTTGTTAGCTGGAAGCGCTAATTACATCTTATCGATAAGAGTGAGCATGGAGGAATGCTATAAACCTCAACAAGTTATTAAAAGCTTTCAAATATTCATTTATAACTAATGAATGCTATAATAATAATGAATGCTATTGTATTCTAGACGACAACTATTGTTCACCAATTTCAATAGATTTTCATTTCTAGCTTTAACATTATTTTTTATTCAGAGGCCTTGAATCACGTCTGTGATAAGAATGCAAAAAGAATCTATATCAGTTTACTTTTTCTCAAATCTGCATATGTAAATACATAGCGCTTAGTTTTTAGCTATTTAAATCGTACTAAATATTTCAATAATTAGAGTTTTAATCAAATGAAACAATATAAAATGGACTTTATTTTTCAGAACCTTTCCCACCTACAATTTTGAGATTATTTTCCCAAACTACTGAGACTTATTTTTAAACATTTTATGCAGGGTGTGCAAAATTTTATTGCGAACTAAGCATATGCCGCAATAATAACCAGTTTGGATTCCATCGCGGTCAAGAAACTAGTCACGATTTAGAAATCTAGTCTTCGCATTGTATAGGAGATCGATTTAGTTTTAAGATAACAGAAATTGCCACAGCATGTTTCTTTAGCATACAGAAGGCATTTTGCAAAGAGTGGCACTCTGGTCTTCTTTACAAGATTATTAACATTGACTGCCTCCTTCTCCGATACTCTTATCTAAAAGACTTATCCTACTAACAGTTATTTCAAAATGAAAATAGGCGCAGTTATCTGTAATTTAAAAAGCATAAAGACATGAATTACTAAAGAATTTATTCTAATTTCTATTACGTAATTCTTAATTAAAGGATCCTTCAAAACCATGGAATAGGTTCTTTGGTAAATACTCAGATGTTAAAGCAGTACTGAGTAATCTTCCACATCTCTCAAGTTGATATTAATTGAGTGCAAAAATCACTGACAAAATGTAGGAAAGTAACTATAGAGCACTGAAAATAAACAAAACTAAAATGGTTTCAAAGCTGTATGAAAAGCATAAGCTCAGGTTTTATGCAGACTCTTGGCTATTGGTAAATAATGAAAACATTTCTCCTGAAAATTTAGACAAATATCTGGAAGTAATCTTAGACTCAAAGCTAAAATTCAGAGACTATATTCAACGTAAGTTAATCCTGTATTCAAAACTGACTGGAAAAATTACATTGTTCAAGAAATAATCTTAAATTCAAAGCTAACAGCAAAAAACCGTACTCTTCATAAGGCAGTTTTATAATCAACGCTAAAGGCAATCACCAAATTTTTTATAAGGTTATAAAGTTCATATAAGCATATATCTATCATAGAAAGGTACTTAAAATCTCCAAAAAGATAGAAAATTCTTCCGTATTATATATGTATAAAAATATGTGTATAAAAATATACTCAAGACTCATCTAGGCATCTTCCGTTTAATCGAACATACCAAAACCAAGAAGGCAAACTATTCAAAAAGCTCAGAATAAAATTCTCCGAAGCATTTCTAATGCCTTGATATTCATGAATTATTTCAAAAGAGATTGTTATTCTAAAAGTTATACATGAATTATGCAGGAATTTTGTAGACTCTAAAAAAAGGAAATTTGATGAAATAAATAATCAAATAATCACGAAACGTTTTCCATACTGTGAAATAGTAACTTAACTGATATGTCTTGTGCTTTAAGTGCAATGCTTTGAGTTTTATAACGTAATTACTAAAATTCCGGAGGAGTGCTATAAGGAAAGAATTATTGCTCTTATTTTCTGAACTGATACTTAAAGTATCGAGGAAAATTTCTAAAGATTATTGGATAAGCTGCTGCTGGCTATGTTGAGTTTATAGGGCGTTTTGGCCTTTGAACGCTTGGTTGTGGCACGTGTCTTTAGATGTGGTTCGGCTGTGCGTGCTGAAGCTTATTATGCGCTTAAGGGAAAACTAGTGGATATGTCATTAAGTTTTTGCATTATTACTCGTCTTTTATTTGAATGTATGTATTTTATGTTTCTTTTATGTGAATCTCAAATATATAAAATTTCAAGTAGAATGCGAATAATGAAAGCATTGTCAGCGGTGGTCACTAGCAATATTAAGAGTAATAAAAAAAAATCTGAAAGATTTCAGATTTTAAATTACGTCCAAAGGCGCGTTTTTTTAACGTTTCGTTTGCTACCTTTTTTTATTAAATATCATGTACTACGTACTCAAACCATAAAATTCAGTTCAAAATCAATATCGCAAAATCATTTTAAAATGAACATATCTTTAGAATTTCCGTAAGTCTCGTGCGCTGGAGATAAAAATGTTTTTCTTTCCGTACAGTGTTGCCATTGCTCGCTTTGAAATCATTTAGTTTGTTAATCAGAAATTCGTTGAAATGTTACAAAACATAAAATCGATAATAAAGCAAATTTCAAATTCAAAATTAGGGCTTCCAGATGCCCATATTCGCAGTAGGATTACGTCATTCAAAATTCGATGGCTCTAGGTTTTATCACAATGCGAGAAACATGCATACATTTATGCAGATTTTTCATTTTTTAAACTTTAATGCAGAGCGATAACATTTAGTGGCAACAATTTGAAAAGTGAATCGGGCATTCAGAGTGAGTCAACGCAAAATCGCAAAACGAAAGTAATAGTCCTTCGGGACTAAATCCCTTTGGACTAATAATAGAAGTAAATTAAACCCTTTATTTAAAAATACAGTTCTACCTTCTTAGAATTTGGTTTATATGGCTTTAACGTTAGTGCTAAAACTAACCATACTGAATATAATATAAGAAAAAAAAATCTGAAATGTTTCAGATTTTAAATTACGTCCAAAGGGACGTTTATTTAACATTCTGTGTGTTACCTTTATTTGTTAAATACCATGTTCTTCGCAGTTAAACCATAAAATTCAGTTCAACAGCAATATCGCAAAATAATTTTAAATTGAGCATATCTTTAGAAATTTCGGTACACGCTCTCACGCGCTGGAGATAAAAATGTTTTTCTGTACAACGTTGGTATTGCTGGCTTTGAAATCTTTGAGTTTGTTAATGAAAAATTCGTTAAAGTTTTAGAGAATATTGTTACGAATTTCACATTTATTTGGCTATTTATTTAGAACTGTAATTAAAATTCCTTTTTATTTTCCCGTGCAACGCACGCAGACGATTTTTGAAGAGAAAGCTACGTCAAAAAAAAATAATAATAATAACATGCATACATTTATGCAGATTTTTCATTTTTTAAACTTTAATGCAGAGCGATAACATTTAGTGGCAACAATTTGAAAAGTGAATCGGGCATTCAGAGTGAATCAACGCAAAATCGCAAAACGAAAGTAATAGTCCTTCGGGACTAAATCCCTTTGGACTAAAAATATAGTACAAAAACATAATATGAAATATTTTTAGAAATGTGTTTGTGAGAAAAAGCAAGCTGAGCTCATATATGTGTATGAGTTTGATATGCTAATAGTATTCTTCTATAAAAAATTATTAAAGAATTTAAATCCCTTCTTTCAAATAAAAGCAATGAATAAATTTTTCATTTCATGTAATTCTTAGAGTAATAAAACTCATCAGTTCTAAGGTGCAATCTTTGATGAGTTTGATTACTCTAATGATGAAAAAGTGGTTATGGTAATGCCCTAACATGTTAGGATTAGAAACATTGGCGAAGAAAATATAGTCGTATCATTAGAGTAAATAAACTCATATTTTCTCAAAATCAGTTCTTCGAATAAAATATTTTTAAAAAATTACCCAAATCATTTACTTGCATTACTTTTCAAATAAACCTAATAATAAACTTGTAATGGGAGTAGCTTTTTAATTATTCCTGGCATTAAATTCAGATAAAAATCCTATAAAATGGTAAAACAACACACCTGAAAGCCAAAAGGCATGCCAGTTAGAGTCTGTCAAAAATACAAAGCGAATTTCGAAATTAATTTAAAAAAATTTTAATGTACTTTGCTTAGCAGTTACTTTGAAAATAATTGTTAATGAAGAAAGTAACAGCAGGAAATTGCTAATGTACAGGTGTATATAAAATTTAGTAGTGCGAAAAACTGAATACAATCATCAGCATTGTTTTCTTTTCCTTCTTAAAGTAGACAGAGATTGCCAAATTTTTAGGTAGGAAATTATCAATAAAAAAATTTGCGTTGTCTATGCATTTTTTACCGAAGCATTGCCCTATTCACGCAAATTTTAAATTACATAAGAAATACCTTTTACTTTGTAACTATAATTATGGGGTGCTATCAGCGATCTCTTCTATATTAGCAAAAAATTGGGTTAAGTATAATTGAAACCTTAAAGTAAATGTTGTTGTTTCAGCACAAGAAAAATGCAAAAAACGCTTCATCTCAGATCAAGAAGTGTTGCCTACCTCAGTAAACTAACGTACAGTCGAAGTGATAGCTGTAAGCAAGTCACCGATTATTGAATAGTATTTAATAGCAGCTATCCTTCTATAAATAAAAAGAGCTTCCAATCCATATATTATAAAACTCAATTAAAACTCTTTATTGTATGTATCACAATTAAATACAAGACCTTCAAGACCGAACTACAAAAATTTAATTTGAAGTTTTTATGTAACACATATTACGTAAAGTGGATCGAATCACTCAAAACGATCATGAAAAAATTACTAAGTTTCAGTTACTAAGTTTACTAGAAAAAATTGCTAGAAATTACAATTACTAGGAAAAAAATTACTAAGAAAAAGTTACTAAGTTCAAGTGAGCGCCATTAGCATTATGATAGATGTCAAAGCGATATCCAATTTCGGTGCATACTCTGGTGTACAGCTCGCAGTTGCTTCTGTGATTCGATCATTGAGATAGTCAAGACTACCAGTTTTTTCACTGTAAATCTTACAAAGTCCTAAAGGAAGAAGTCTAAGGGCTAAGATCAGGACTTCTTGTAAGCCATTTTGCTTCGGTTTTTTTTTTTTTTGGTTGGGGGGGACAATCTATAGTCCTAAAAATCGACGATTCTACTCGTCTCGTACATGATTCGCCAAGTAAGGCAGGGCTGTATGTTGTTGAAAGAAGTCCTACAAATCACCCTCTTCCTCCATTTCATTGATTTGAGGAACAAAAACCATGAAGCATATCCAAAAATCTTGCTGTTCGTTAAGTTGCAGCTGACATTGACCTTATAAGAATCTCGTATATGTTCCTGTGTCACACGTGAATTTTCAGGTCTCCAAATTCGGTAACTGTAGCGATTTGCGCAACCGTTTACATGAAACGTGACATCATCTGCACTGAGGTCACGTTCATATTTACATTATATTTTAGACTGACTGAATTTTTAAATTGCTGTTAAAAATACTATCAACGTTATTTCCTTTCATAAATTTATTTCTCTGTTATAATATTAATTATTATTACTGTAAACTTAATTTTTTAATTAAACTTGCAATCCTTTCACTTATCTTCTTCGTGAATTTTAAAAGAAAGCTCGAACTGAATTTCTGTTGTTATTGCTTTGCATATTTATTCTAAATGAACGGTCGAGTTACCGTCGAACGTGCAACAGATGTGCTTTCAAAGTAAACAACTGATTACAATGTACCGCACAAGTAGTTATAAAAATAATGCTTCTCTTCCTTAAATAAGAAACTAAAATAGCGCGGTCTTTCAGCTACTTGCGAAAGGCTATCAAGCGGAAAGAGACTGGAATTGTAAATCATCGCCATTTGCTACCTGAATTATAAATAATTACTTGCCGGTGTAAATATGTGTATCATTAGTAATGGAATTTGTCGCAAGTCTTAGAAACAACGCTATTAAATGTATTTAGCTCGTGGGTGTGAAGTCATCAAAGCGAACGATAATGTAACGTGCGTTCCACAACTCGTGATCCGAGAAGAATTACTCGATGGATAAATGGATCGAAGAACTCGCACTATTTCGAAAATAAAATATGAAAAATTTTTCCATTTATGTTAGCTATATTTCAGAATAATTATTATGAATGGTAGTTACAGGAAATTCTGAATTTTGAAAACTTCGCTTATTAAATTCTCAGTCTTACTGATATACATCATTTCCATTACTCTCTTCAGTTACATGCTGCAAGATTTTAAGCATCGCGAATTAATGAAAGAGATTTAAGAGATTTTTTTAAACACCTTTCTAAACTTAAAAAAATCTGATGTGTACACCACATGACTTCCTTGTATTAAATTATACGCAATTTTCCTCGCAATTCATTTAAACTTATTGGATTGAACTAAATATACTTCGTTGAAAGAGCATAAACCTCAATAGTATAAATGCACTCTTTAAAATTCATTATATTTGCTTACCATAACGACACTTTGGCGCTAGGTTCACTTGACAGCGTTATACCTCATTCATTTTATGATCAAAATGCACAAAACTTACATCTTCTGAAGAATTATCTAATCGTTCCTACATGTTCTGTTCAAACTTCTTATTCAATTAATCCAATTCTCACTTCGAGACAAGGCAAAAATACATAAAATCTCAAAATATCTAAATTAAAAATTGAGAGATATGTAAGGATTTTAACTTCACTAACGCTTATTTTATTTTAAAACTTTACTGTCATCTCTTATTTTCCATTTCTGGCCAGAATGAACGCGTGAATATGTTTATGCAAATTGTACTTATTAACGCTTAAGTAATTAAGTTATGGCTTTTTCCCAAAAGAGAAGGAAGGAAAGAGAGCCCTCTTGCTACGAATCTTCACGCGAGCTTGCCATCAGTTACTGTCCGCCTTTAAGGCCGGAGGTTAACCCTCTTGAAAGTTAAAGACGTATTGTAGTTTTCCGCAGTTTGCGTACTACAAACGTAGCAATTTAAAAGGCCAGTCTTAGTGCTAGTCATCTGTTTAAATATTGAAAGTAGCTCTTATTTAATTTTTAGTTAGTTAATAGTCTTATATTCTTTTACGTTCAGACCGCAAGTGGTTGGTCTTTGTATCCCGAAGTTCGGGAACGTTTGTAAAATCGATAAGCAAATAAAGGGTAATTGAACCTTCCTTATCTTTGTTGTATCTTCTACACACGCACGAACATAGCTTTTAGTAAGCTCCCTGTTCCTACTCAGGACTACAGTTATGTTTTCAAAATCAACTAGAATCGACAGAATTCCTGATAGTGGCGCACGAAGGAGAAGACCCATGGCCGACTTTCAAGAGGAAGTTGATGAACTCGTGGTATCGCCCCAAAATTCAGAAATGCCAGCTGCCACCCTAGAAGGATTCGGCTACATCGTCCAGACCATGCGAGCATTAATAAAGCCGCAGCGAGCTTCTGTGAGAATTCAGCGGTGGATAACTTTTTGGAAAAATTAGATGACCATTTTATGTTCTATCCAGTCCACGAGTTCCAGAAAGTCACTTTGGCTACTAGCGCGTTGAGGGGCCAAGCGCTTAATTGGTTCAAGTACATCGGAAAAAATCTCTTGGGCCAACCGGGAAGTCCTACCTATACTTATGAAAATTTCAAGACCTCCTTAGTAAAGGCCTTCGCACTAATAAGAAATTGTGCAAAATTAGAAGCGGAACTCTTCAGCACATACCAGGAAAAAATTGAAGAACTCTCAAGCTCCATTTTAAGAAGAATACAATTATTTAAGCTTTCGTATGGAAGCCCGCCGGATCCTGAAATCATTCAAGACATTTTGCCTAGGTTACTTCCCCAGGTACAACACTTTATTGAATTAAGAAATCCGACGACTTTGGAAAAATTATTTGACCTCGCGATCCAGTTTGAAAGCAGAAGAACGACTGACATTGAAAGAGGAGGCCAGTACGAGCAACGAAGCCAATTTGGTGCTTAAGACCACAGCAGAGGCAAGACCGCGGCTACGGAAGCAAGTCAAATCAGTGGTCAAAGAAACCTGAATGTTCAAAAACAACCAGCGAACGTCGACAGTTCAAGAATAAGCCAGACAAAAAGTTTGAAGGCCAGAGGAAAGGCGCGGAAAAGAAGAAAGAAGATTTAAACTGAAACGGATTTCTGCTGACGGGAGGGTGCGGAAATCCGAAGGCCAAGAGAATCCCTCTACCATCAAGCTCAATACAGTTGTGAAAAATTTAGTTCTTCCGAAGGCTGACGTGAACAATATTCCAGCCACCGCCCTCCTGGATACATGAGCTCAGTATAGCTTTGTGGCAGAAGAATTTTTTAAAAAAATATTTTCGTCGGTATAGAATCTACAGTTCGTATAATACGACGGTTATAGCAGTCCAGGGGGGGGGAATGCAAATTTATAGGTAAAGTACCACTGTATATCTTCAGTAAGGATGAGCAGGTAAAAATTATGATCCTTATTGTTAGAAATCTTCAAGCAAATATAATATTAGCAGTATATTTTCTTTCAGCTTCCGAAGCAACACTAGATTTCAGTCAAGCATCTCTTAAGTTAATGAAACCGGTGCCTGAAGTAAAACCGGATCCCCCACAATAAACCTCGACGATTTGCCAACTGAAGAGCAAGAAAAACTACTCCAAGTGGTAAGTGAATTTTCTACTTTGTTCAGTGATATTCCCGGATTCACGCAAGTGACTAACCATGAAATAAATACGGGTGATTCACATCCAGTTCGCCACAAGGCTTACCGCTATGATAAATCGAAAGAAAGAATTATAGAATGGCATATTAAAGATATGCTAAGTAAAAAGATTATCACGCCCATCTCCAGTAGTTATGCGAGCCCGGTTGTTTTATTTAAGAAGAATAATGATTACCGGTTTACACACCCAAAAAGGTGGCGTTTTGTAATTGATTACCGCAAACTGAATAGCGTTACTAAATATCCGGTTTTTCTATTATCCATTATCGAGGAAATCTTGCGAAACATAACTTCCACTAAATATGACTATATTATATTTAACATCTGGGTATTTTCAAATAGGCGTAAAAACTGAATATGTACCAAAGACCGCTTTCATAACCAAGTCTGGCACTTATGCATATGTACTAAAGACCGCTTTCATAACTAAGTCTGGCACTTATGCGTTTTTGTGCATGCCGTTTGGCCTGTTAGGCGCGCCAGCAACATTTCAACGTTGTATGGACATTGTTTTAAGACCTGTCCTCGAGAAAAGTACTTTTATCTATTTGGATGACATTATTGTTGCTAGTGATAATTTAGAACAACACATTAAAGACTTAGAAGAAGTGTTTTCATTGTTAAATGAGGCAGGTGTTAATGCTGAAAAGTGCAAATTCGCAGCCACAGTATTACGTTATTTGAGACAAAAAATTTCCCCAAAAGGCATCGAAACCGTCAAATCAAAAATAATTGCAATTCAGGAATATCCGCCGCCAAATTCGGCGAAGAAACGTTTTTTCTAGGGCTCTGCTCATACTATAGGTCCTTTATTAAGGATTTTGCCACCATTGCCGAACCGCTATTAAAGTTAAAACGAAAGAAGCGAAGATTTTTGAGGACAGCCGAAGCTAACACCGTTTTTGAAAAATTAAAACAAGTGTTAACACAAGCCGCTGTTTTGAAATTTGCCGAAAATGATGAAAATTTAGAAATCGCGGCCGATGCCTCGGATTATGCCGTAGGGGCAGTTCTTTCCCAAAATGGGCAGCCCGTGGCATTCTTTAGTCGTACTTTAAATTATACGCAAAGAAATTATTCAGCAATAGAAAGGGAAACACTTGCAGTTCTGTTAGCAGCACAGAAGTTCAGGGTCTATTTTGGAAATTCTCCATTAACGGTCTACTCTGATCATGCGACGGTCGCTAGATTATATTCAGGAAAGAATCTATCGCCGAGACTAATACGATGGGCTCTTAAATTACAAGAATATAATTTGATAACTAAGCACACGCCTGGAAAGGAAAATGTCGTAGCAGATGGCCTGTCACAAATCAAGTTAGATGAAGAAGGGAATAATGTTAAAGTGGCAATGCTCACATCCCAGATGATAGATTCCCGTGAGACCGTAATTACGGAACTGGGAATTGATCCGGAATTTAAAAATATATATGATTATTTACGAGATTCTGAAAACTTTAGCCACAGAGATATTGTGGCGATAAGAAATAGGGCGGTTCGTTAGGAACTGATAGATGGTCTATTATTTTATGCGAAAACTACGAATAATAACAATGAAATACGACCTGTTATCCCAACTAGTCTTAAATTAAACATACTACGGGAATTGCACGATTCGCCCCTGACAGCTCATGGTGGTATTCGGAAAACCATCCAACGCGTACGCGAAGCAGTTTATTTTCCTGAACTGCAAAAGTTAACAAGGGCGTATGTCCCCTCTTGTCCAACATGCCAGGTAGTTAATTAAGTTAATTTCCGCCCGGCCGGGTTTTTAAATAGCATTAAGTCAGAATTTCCGAATGAAATATTTGGCGTCGATTTATTGGGCCCTTTCCCGAAAAGTCAGTTAAATAAAAGTCGGTATCTCCTTGTTATGGTTCACCATTTTAGTAAATGGACCGAGATTGTTCCCCCAAAACGAGCCTCTGCGAAATTAGTTACTGATTTTATTTTAAATAAATATATTTCAAAATACGGGGGCGCCCCTAAAAGTTATATCGGATAATGATCCTCAGTTTATAAGCAATATTTTTTGAAGATATGTGTCAAAAACTGGGCATACGTCATTTAAAAGTGGTCCCGTATCGGCCGCAATTAAATATAGCGGAACGGGTCAACAGAACTATAGTTAAAATTATTCATAGTTATGTTAAAAATTTTCATAAAAGCTGGAATAACTATGTCAATGAATTAGCTTCGCTCTTAGGACCACCGAACACGACACGACAGGCAAAACTCCTGCTGAGTTATTTTTAGGCAGGAAGATTATAACCCCACTGGACAAATTGTTTTATGTTCAAAAAAGAGCCCCTGAATTCCAAATGGCGGATATACAAAAGTTAATTAAGAAGGCAAAAGAAAACACGGAAGTATCACAGAGGAAACAAAAACTTTATTATGATATGAAAAGACGGGAAGTAACTTATAATGTGGGGGATGAAGTACTTAAGCTGAAACATTCGCTTTCCTCAGCTCCAGAACATAAAGTGGCCAAGTTCTGTTCACGGTTTGAAGGACCGTTTTCTATAGAAAAATAAACCAGGCAGTTGTGGTTTTAACTGACAAGAATGGCGAAAAAATGGCGGCAAATATTGATCAAATTAAGCCTTATTACAACCGAAATAACATGAAAATATTTCAAGATCTTTTGCAGGATCCGGCACGGCAGGCACCATCTCAACAAATAGAGTCAGCCACATGTAAAGATACGAACAAGAAAAGAAAAGCCTCCCGATGGAACACCGGAGATAACAAGAAAAGGAAGATAATACCTAGACCAAAAAAGAGATGTGACGACCGGCTCCAACAGGAGGAAAACGGAAATTCTAACAGTACCAAGAAGGCGAGAAGAAATGGCCGCAGTTAGGGCACCTGTGAGAAAAGAAATAGTGAACCCTCAGGAAGGAGTCTACGCAGCAAGTGTCCAAGAATTGAGAAAGGAAAGACAGCTGCAGACGCAAGGGAACAATAAGCTATACAATGAAGTCAAATGTAGTATCCACATCAGATTTTTTAACAAAAATTAATGTGTGTACTTTTAGCAAAAAATAAGTTATATGAGCTTGAAATTTGTATTCTGATATTCTGAACGTTTTTGTTTAATCTAACTCGATAGCTTTAACACAAGAAACACTCGATAGCTTTAACACAGAAAACATAAAAGTTTTCTGAATTCAACATTGGTGCTATGTTTACGCTTTTAATAGGTAAATGCAATATATATGAGTAAACCAATGTCTTATTTATGACTTAATATTATCTTGTAATAGTTATCAGTTCACAAAATTGTAGTCTACTGCGTGATTAATTAAACATCAATAACAATCAACTGGCTTTAGGCAATTATTATCAGTATTAAAACTATCCGTCTACAACTATACTTTCTTAAATATGTATTAAATTATTAATTTTTAATCTCATTAAATGATTAAATATGATTTTTAAATCTTCTATAATTCTTAAAATTAAAAAATTTGGAATTACATTATTGCAAATAACTATACGTCTGGTTTTGTTTAATTACAAATAGCTATTCAAAATAATACATGAATTGTACTTTTTTCAGATTTCATAGTGCTCTAAATTTATGCAAAAAAATACAGTTCTTTAGAAATTGAATGAAAATACTTAAGAAACCTTTCAAAATCTATAGTCAAAAACAGGATTTTAAAAGGGAAGAAATAAAAAAGAAGGTATGAATCTGGCTCTCTTCCTTACACAACATGAATGTTTCAATTTCGACATCCTGTACTATATTAGGCATAAATATGGAGAACACAAGCCAATCTCAAACATAAAATTAGGTGAAAAATCAATTTTAATTTGTACTGATTTATAGAAAATCTGAAATCAACTTTAGGTTCCTTTGGTTTGATATAGTTTCATAAAAGAATAACGCCAACCTAAGGCTGATTTATCTCACTTGTTGTTGTTTCTTTTCCTAATGTGAACATATTCTAGATCAGATATACGAATTTATCAGGGCTAAGAGGAAGATACCATCCCTTGTTTGCCAAATCTGTTGGCACAGATGATACCACGACTTTGCTCATCTCCATCTCAGTTTTGATCAATAACACTCTAACGGATGGCATCAAGGATCTTCTACCAGTTTTCATTTATCATAAACTTCTCCCGGGATGTTTCGGCTCAACAGACTTTTAATTGCCTCCATGGCATGAAGATACAACGCATTTGAACATCCATGCCTTTGAGATTTGAAACTTTATCCAGTAATATAGGAACTTGGTTCGAAAACCATCATATCGAAAAGGTATAAGATTTATTTTGATTGACGCGTTTTTACTTATTAACTCTGTTCTGTACGTTTATTACTTCGTTTGCTTCTACCAAAATATGTGAATGAAGGAGTTTCAAACAGAGTAAGAATCTAAAGGAAAGAGAGACTGGTATCAGACGAAATCTTTAAAGCAAATTTCATTTGCGTATACCCGACTCGATCGAGAAACCTTTCTGAGACAGTTCCGTTTTGGATATCCCAAATTAGGTGATTAGTTCGTGAAAATAAGAAAGAAAAACATTAAAATAGATTTGACTTCTAAAAAAGAAGAAAATCTGAAAGGTTTTAGATTTTACATTACGTCCAAAGGGGCGTTTTTTTAACATTTTCTGTGTTACCTTTATTTATTAAATATCATGTTCTACGTACTTAAACCATAAAATTCAGTTAAAGAACAATATCGCAAAATAATTTTAGACTGAACATATCTTTAGAATTTCTTATATGCAGTCTCACGCCCTGGAAATAAAAATGTTTTTTCTGTACAACGTTGTTATTGCTCGTTTTGAAATCCTGGAGTTTGTTACTCAAAATTTGTTAAAGTTTTACAAAAAATGAAATCGATAATAAAACAAATTCCAAATTTCAAATTTGGGCTTCCAGATGCCCATATTCACAGCAGGATTACATCATTCAAAATTCGATTGCTCTAGGTACCGTCGTTTCATCACAATGCGAGAAACATACATACAGTGTCTCACAAAAGTGATGGGACACTTGTGATTTACAAAAGGAAACCGTAATAAAATAAATTAAAAAAACATGTAAAAATTTTTTGTGGGTGTGCTTCATACTTAAATTTAGTAACAATTATTACATAACATACATTTTCTCAAAATATTAAAATATTAATTTAATAAAAATAGAATTGTTTAGAACGGAGCAAAAAATGGCTCACATAAGTGATGGGACACCATTAGACTATGCAACAAAAATCGTCTAAAAATATTTTTTGGGGTTTTTATTTTTACTCAAAAGCAATTGTCAATAATTTATAAAATCGTCTGCATTATTTCTTTCCAGTTTGTTTTGGAAGTTTTGTGTTTTTTAGCTCTGTGCAGCCATGAATGCTAAACGAAAAGAAACTTTGCCTGAAATTCGAAAATTAGTTATTAATTTGCATATTGAACGTGGAAAATCTATTAGAGAAACTGCTGAAACAGTTAACTTGAGTCATTCAACAGTTTTCAATATCATTAAACGATATAAAAAGAATCATATGATTCAGGATAAAAGAAGACCTGGCCGACCATCAAAGCTATCCAATGGAATAAAGCGAATTATCGTTCGAAATATTAAAAAAAATCCAAGAATGAGTGCTCCTAAAGTTGCTGCTGATTTACAAGCATTATATGGAGTAATTTTTAATCCTGAGACTATTAGAAAAGTAATTCGATCTACTGGATATCACGGTAGAGCAGCCAGGAAAAAATTCTTCGTAAGTGAAAAGAATAGAAAACTCAGACTGGCTTTCGCAAAATCCAACAGAAATAAGAATTCTGATTACTGGAATGAAGTTATATTTGCTGATGAGAGTAAATTTAATATATTTGATTCTGACGGTAGAATCTTGGTGTGGAGGAAACCCAGGGAAACATTTCGCAAACAGAACTTGGTGCCAACAGTAAAACATGGTGGAGGAGGTGTTATGGTATGGGGGTGTATGTCGTCCGCTGGAGTTGGTAATCTTGTTTTTATTGATAGTATAATGGATCAGTAAAAGTATATTGGCATATTAAATCAAAATATGAAATCTTCAGCACGAAAACTGAACCTTCATAACGATTTTAAATTCTACCAGGACAATGACCCCAAGCACACTGCTTTGAAGTATATTGGCACGTTAGACTCTGGCTGCTGTATAACTGTCCCGAAATAATAAAAACACCAACACAATCTCCAGACTTAAATCCCATAGAGAATATTTGGCAAAAACTGGAATCAAGAATTCGCAAACACACCATTTCTTCAAAACAACAATTAAAATCGGTGCTTCAAGAAGAATGGGGTAAAATCACTCCAGAAATCACAAAAAAATTATTCGAATCCATCCCAAGAAGATTAAATCATGTTCTAAAAGTAAAAGGAAATCCAATAAAATATTAAAACCTTTTAAAAAGTAAAATTTTTGGATAAATATTTGGTGGAAAAGTAAGTGTCCCATCACTTATGTGAGCCATTTTTTGCTCCGTCCTAAACAATTGTATTTTTATTAAATTAATATTTTAATATTTTGAGAAAATGTATGTTATGTAATAATTGTTACTAAATTTAAGTATGAAACACACCCACAAAAAATTTTTACATGTTTTTTTAATTTATTTTACCACAGTTTCCTTTTGTAAAGCACAAGTGTCATTTTTAATTTATTTTACCACAGTTTCCTTTTGTAAAGCACAAGTGTCCCATCACTTTTGTGAGACACTGTATATACATTTATGCAGATTCTTCATTATTTAATTTCTTTAAATATAATACAGGGCTGCAATATTTGGTACAAAACCTCTTTGGACTAATAATTTGAGTCTGTCTGTTGTCTAATATCCTCGCGAAACTAAGTTTGTGTCAAGCAGATGTCTAGAATAAATGTTAATTATTGATTTATATGCTACTATTGAGTTCATTTTAAACTTCTGAATTTGTAGTAGAACATAGGAGATTCGTCAGGCAGGTTTAATTTTATATTAGTCGAGTTTAAGCAAATTGGATTTTAATGACATACAGCGCGTGCATGAATGCATACGTAGTCATGAATTAAAATAATATCTACTCAAATAAGCAAAAAGGCTATAATTTAGGCAATATCAAGAATAAGGAAGTGTAGGGATTTAGTTGAACCTTAGCAAGGGATGAATTAATGGATGCATTCAACGACCTTCTGTAATGTACGCGTATTAGTGTACGCAAAATTTTGCTGAAACTTTACTGTAGTTTTTAAAAATATCATTTTAGCTATTAAGGTCAACACTACTTGTTTCATAATCAGAAACAATAAAAAAACCTGATGTTTGAAGGTCGTGTCAGGATTAGGTTTGAGTGGTTTATAACACCTGCAACGCTACAATAGTTGTGTTAAACAGGCATCTTTGACATTCTTTCCAGCCGCAATAGAATGGAGATTAGGAGAAGAGTTCTTTCTAAGTGCCGCACAATCACCAAAAATAAATAAATGAATAACATAAAACAAGAAAAGAAAAAGCTAGTCTTGTGTTTTCTCTTTGAATGAAGAGCCGATAGTTTAAAACTTTCAGAAATATAGAGCACTTGTCATTTCGTTACGTCTACTGGTGGGATTAGCAAGAACTGGTAAAATGGCAGTGTCTTGCGATATGGATTAGAATATACCTTAACATATCTTGCTAAATTATATGAATTCATAAATACATACAAGCATAGAAAAACAATAATAATAATAACATTTTATGTTTAAAAATATAACAATAATGCTAGTGCATCTTTCTGTAACGTAAAATATCGAGGTGCCTGTGGATGGTTTCAATAGCAGTAAATTACAAATTCTGTTAAAAAGCAATACATAAAACTAATATTATGATGGATTTTATTTGTCTTCCATTATCTGAACTATGATTAATAAATGAATGTGGTTTTTGTTTTTAAATTAGTCTTCTAGTGACCCAAAATACTTAACAATTTAGTCGCAAGCCGCCTACCTGAACTATGTTTAATAAATGCGTATGATTTTTTTTTTCAAATTCGCCTTCTAGTGACCCAAAATAGTTCTTGCTTAACAATTTAGTAAAGTCGCAAGCCTCCTATCGAATGTGAAATATATGTCAATCTTGTGCTTTCTTTAACAAACAGATAATTATTTATTAATTAAAAATTGAAAAAATAAAAGAAAATACAAAAAAAAAAAAATCTGAAAGATTTCAGATTTTAAATTACGTCCAAAGGCGCGTTTTTTTAACGTTTCGTTTGCTACCTTTTTTTATTAAATATCATGTACTACGTACTCAAACCATAAAATTCAGTTCAAAATCAATATCGCAAAATCATTTTAAAATGAACATATCTTTAGAATTTCCGTAAGTCTCGTGCGCTGGAGATAAAAATGTTTTTTTTCGTACAGTGTTGCCATTGCTCGCTTTGAAATCATTTAGTTTGTTAATCAGAAATTCGTTGAAATGTTACAAAACATAAAATCGATAATAAAGCAAATTTCAAATTCAAAATTAGGGCTTCCAGATGCCCATATTCGCAGTAGGATTACGTCATTCAAAATTCGATGGCTCTAGGTTTTATCACAATGCGAGAAACATGCATACATTTATGCAGATTTTTCATTTTTTAAAATTTAATGCAGAGCGATAATATTTAGTGGCAACAATTTGAAAAGTGATACGCCGTTTTTGTGTTTCCGACGCAAAATCGCAAAACGAAAGTAATAGTCCTTCGGGACTAAATCCCTTTGGACTAATAATGAATTATTTGCAAAGGTTTTTTAAAATTAAAAACAAAATTGGAACAAAATTTAGTTGAATGGAAAAAGAAAATTTTGGGTCTTTAAGTTTTTTAATATTATATTATGCTTAGATGAAGAAAAAAAGAATGTGAATAATGTTTTCAATCCTTTAAACAGTTAGAAATTGAAAACTAGTTATCTTCTAAGTTTTAGTGCAATAATTAACAATTTATGCTTATAAATTAGAAATGTATATTTTTCTTCCATTAATTGCTTTTTTGTTCTAAATTCTGTTTTGATTTGGACTTCAAATAATATCGAAACAATAGAACCTAAATAACTGGCGTAGAGTTCACACAAAAGATAGTTCTTAATACTTCATAAGCTTGAGGAACCTGTAAAACTATATATTTCTTCTTTTGAACCACTAAAACTATAATTTCTAATGTGGAACCCCTTTAAGCGTGATTTTCTGGGGAACCCGCCTCTACTGGTGACTAGACATTTATCCCAGTGTTAATGGACTTATTCCTGTAAACCGTTTTACAGGCAACGCTTCACACTCTTAAGATCTTTCATGTTACATTATGCAAGAAATACTACAATTTACGTATAAATTCAGTAAAATAATTTACATCTATGAAAAATTCATTAAAATAATTTTATTTATTTTACTTTTAAATGTTGTAATATGCCGTTTCAGAGTATGCTGCGCTATATTTTGCACCTGAATACTCTTGGAGTGCACCATACTTGAATTCTAGGGTAACTGGAAATTTGATTTGCAAGAAAATTTTTTGGAGAAAATCAGGTCAGTTAAAGTAAAGCCTGATAAGACGGAGTCTGCTACAATAAGCAAATACTGAGAGAAAATAATTATTGTGTCCTCTTTTGTACAACACAGAATTACTGCATGAAATGAAGACGAAAGTGTACGAAATTGAAGTATAAATAAAATAAAATATTATTTATTGCAAAATTTATTTTAAAATGTGTTTTAAAAATTACATTTTAAAATTTATTCGAATAATAAATTAGTCAAAGGAAATAAAAAATAAGTAAAATGAAAGAATAAGTAAATTAATAAGTATGGTGTATTTATGTCAATCAAAAATGAAGGATGTTTCATAAAAAATCAGTGAAAGAATAACTTTTTATCTATTTTCGAAACGCATGTATTCTTCTCAGGTTACCGGAAAGGGGAAAAATATGTATCTTTTTGTTTTGATTTCCTTATTTCACCATTTTCTAACGGCTCATTAGCTTTTTGAAACACTGCTTTTAAACAGCACACCCTATAGAAGTGTAAGAAATAGTGCAGAAGAACTAGGTGCAAAATGCTTTCATATTATTCTCTAATGCTTGCTAAGATGGTGCTACAACAGCTCAGCTTTGCATAATAATGAAAGAGTGGCTTCAAGTGCTTAAAGTCAAATACTTGACTTAAGGAACTAGATATATAAATTGCATGATTGAATGAATGATAACAAGTATGTGAGAACAAAGCAGTTTTTGGCATATCAACAACTCAAACAAATAGTGTTCAATTCTATAAATAATCCTATTAGTTGAGAAAAGTTCTTCTTTCCTGTAAAATTATAGTATATTATTAAGAATACGTACTTATAGAAAAATATTCAGTATACATTACAATTATAAAGCTACGAAAATTTTTCCTATCGAAAGGTCTTTATTGTAACCGAAAAACTTCCAAAATTTTGACCTTAGATCGCAGATTCCCATTGGAATATTTTAGCAACTTGAAGCTGAAAATTGTTGAAGAGCTCAATTCTTTACAAAGAATTAACTTGCTATTAATATTCGTTGAAATTATCCCCATTAAATAATTAATAGTGTGTTTACTCAGTCATTTTCCCAGCCATTTCATTAACTTTTCTATCACAATAATGTTTCCTCGATACTTTCTTTTAAAGTGGCCAGAATATGCCAGTTTTGGCGATTAACTGCGGTGGAAGTTTAAACTAATCTTGCGATTAACTTCGCCCATTTTAACAATTAATTAAGGCAGCCATTAATAAAGATGCAAAGTTAATTCTCTCAGTTACTAATAACAAAAAGCAGTGCATTTATTTTGTTATAAAATGTAGTTACTACCTATTTATAATTTTGTACAAATTATTGGTATATAGTTAAATGCATATTTTCCAGCTATGTTTATGTTTCATAATAGGAAGCTCTTAAATTTAACTAAAAATAGTACCGTGTATTTATTTATTTGTGCACTGTAAAATTTAAAAAGAGTTAACATTTGGTGTTTTACAGTAAAGGAGCTTGAGAAACTGGTTACAGATATCTTCTATGACATTTAAACCACTCACAGGTCGCGACTAATCCCAAACCTCTATAGTGCCATCGGTGACTGAGATATTACTGTACCTAACTAATTTTTAAGCTTCCTTCCCAATTTGAAACTCCGACAGAGACCCCGAGCGGGGAGGGGGGTCTTTCATGACTCATTTCCTGCTGCAGCCTCTAGAATGGATTTCGGTTCACTACGTATTTTAAGGGCCAATTTGCCACACAGACACTATACGCTTACAAATATTCATATCTTCGCCAGGATTCGAGCCCGGGTCCCTTCGGTACGATAGTCAGCGACGCTAATCGCAATCCCGTTCTGGTGGCGTTCACGAATATACGCAGGAACGTTTTTTAAATATTAAGCCTAATACTAGATTCTAAATTACATTTAGGAGTGAAAGGCAACTCCATGTCTGCTAATTCAAGTTACTTACGAATTATCATCTAGTGCACTTAGTCTGAATGGCAGTATAAAAGCATTAGAAATAGTTTAGAATTGACGAATCTTCTTAAATTCATTGTGCTGTCACAGAAAAAATTAAGTTTTTTGTACCTAAGAAACCTGAAATATTATCTGTGCTCTTCCCAGGTTTCGTACCATTGGTCTTTTATTGTTAGCTGAATGTGCTACCACTTTTATCATTACAGCATAGGCACAGAAGCACAATAATTCCTTACATTCTTCTCCTCTTAAAAGGACACCTGGGAAGCCTCACAAAATTCAATCCATTAAATCCAAGCAATGATATGGGATTGTCCTCGATACTTTAGTTCATATGCCATTGCAGAAACGATTAGGATTTTCGTAGCCAAGAAACAAAAAAATCAAATATGACTTTTTCTGGATTTGAAAAAGTGATCTTTCGTTGCTAATTGGACGTGAAGGCTACTTATAATATGGGAGTTCTTACGGAAAATTAAGATAATTCCTTTCAAATAAAATAAATTCGTATCTCGATTTAAAGGTTCCAGGATGTTTTAAACACTCGTAATTTTGTAGTTAGTCTCTTCTAATTTAAAATAGATTGATATTATGCAACAACGGGGGTGGAAATCCCTCCACTTTTTAAAAAACAATTTGAAAACAGGTACTTGTTTTAAATTAAATATTTCACGCATAACAAAGGTTTGCTTTCAAATCTTCTGCTTACTTGCAATTAACAAAATATACATGATGCATGATTCTTCAAAACGTGTTCTAGAAGAAGATGAAAATCTAACTCATTACAACAAAGTACACATCGAAAATCTCAACCGTAATATTACACTGTTGTTATTTCAAGCGTAAAATTTGTTTGTACAGAATACACTTGCACACTGGCCTTATTTTCACAAATAATCGCAAGAGAAATTAAATTAGGACTAATATCAGCCACATTATCAATCCAGAAAAGCTAGAAACTCTAACTTTTAATAAAGATGCAAGTTGGAGAAGATGAACGGAGTTGACAATGTGGAAATCTCTAACTATACTAGCAAGTATCATGAAGCGCGATTGTCCACGCATTGTCAAACGTTCGAAATATAACATGTTTAGAACTACTTTGATGAGCATGCATAGTGAGAATAATCTATTAACTACGCGGATTCGGAGATGATCTTATTACGGCATCTTTTCATGTGATCTGATGTTTGTTCAAATTCGATAAATACTTTTTTGCAAGTTAAACTGACATAAAATCAGCCTTCTCATAAATTATGCGCGTAACTTTAAAATTTGCTCTAAATCTGAAAATATCTCTGAATATTTACGTTTTTCCTTCCACGTTGCTTAATATTATGCAAGCGTCATCTGCTGCATTTTCCTAGATGTAGTCGTAAGAGGTACAAATTGCTCCAAAGAACGCAGTGCTCCATTTTCGAATGAAATGATGCAAGACATAGAAAATTGACGCATTGTTTTCTCCTCTGGAAATTAGATCTAACTCCTTAATCTGGAATCAAAACAAATGAACATCTTGGCAACTAAATTTGAAATACGTAACTCTATTCTACACTTCATTTTACATTTCACTCACCTTCCCGATATGTAAGAGAAAAAAAGAATTTTTTTATTTCATATATACGATCCGTAAGAGTATATTTTAGTCTTCAAGGGAAAAAAAATTCCAAAACTTAAAGATCGATTCTGCAACCTTAATCACCCAACAGTTCATCTCAATGCTTAATTTTTCATGATATTCAAGATATTCATGACTTTGTTTCTATAATACTTTCACTTGATCTGATAATGCCAGTAAGTCCAAAAGCCCAAACCGAAGTAAAGCGAATTATCATTATGTCTGAAGTAATTAAAAAGTAATGAGATAATTTAAATAACCTTTTTATTTACACATAATTTAGAACACAAACGCACTCTCCTTGTGCAATAATATAAGCCACAGCTCGTGGTGATGCAAGTATATAGAACAGACAAATTTAAGTCAAACATGGAACAGTAGTCAAAGACTACACACTTAAATATTACTATAAGCTGGCCCAGTAACTCTTCCTCAGCTTCAAAATCAATGTGTCGGCAACAATAGAATGCAAAGCTGAATAATTACAGTTGTCAGAGCCGGTAGGAAGTTAAGACGTAGCGTATACACGAAGCCAAAAACACGCTCTGTTTTAAAATGCAAAAACCCCAGTTTACCAGTTAGTAACTCATTAGTACCCAGTTAGTAACTCATTTGCATTCTGATGAGGAATACGGAAAGGAGAAGTTATAGTAAAGATAGAAATCATAATAACTGGTTAATTTAAATAATGACTTTGCAAACTTTAAAAGAGGTGAAAATTACTAAGTATTACTTTTATTCAGATGTCTTACTCTTGCAGTTGTAACATGTCTACATTAAGTTCTCACTTAACCGAAGCATAGCATTACATTAAAGGCGGGTTCTAACGATCTGAAGAGTAGGTTTAATAAGAAGTTAAATACACCGTGCGTCTAAAAGTTTTATAGCTAAATTTATAATAGAATGACTAATATTGTAAATAAAGTGCTATTAGTTTAAAGGTTTTCAGTTGTGCTTATATGATATTTTCCACAATTCAAGCATAGCGCTTCCGCCTTTCTAGAAGTAATCATTGCTCATCAGTGAAACAAAGGTGAATCGTTTAAAAACAGTCTGATTTTAATAATATTTTATAGAAAATATTATCAACTGTTATATGAATAATATAATAAGTAAAAAAGTTTCCTTTTAAACCATATAATATATGCTTCGAATACAAAATTTCTGACACTGTATATTAGAAACATAGTAATGCCATTCTTTCCAACTCGCTGAAAGGTTGTATAGATCGTTATCTTCATCAAGAATGAAACCTAATACTATAAATTCCAATGAAGTTATTTCTTTTATTATTTACATATTTTGGAAGCACTCGTACATGCACATTTTAATTTTCTTTATTAATTTTCCTCATTATTCTTTTGTTCAAAGAGACATTTTGTCCTGAAGGACTATTAATTTCGGTTTGACATTTTGCACTGAAAACTATAAACGGCGAATCACTTTTCAAATGGTTGCCACCAAATATCATCGCTCTGTATTATATTTAAAGAAATTAAATAATGAATTTCTCGCATTGTGATAAAACAACGGTACCTAGAGCTTTCAAAATTTGAATAACGTAATCTTCCATAGAATATGGGCATATGGAAGGTTTAATTTCAATTTGAAATTTGTTTCACTATCGATTTCATATTTTGAAACACTTCAACGAATTTTTGATTAAAAAACTAAACGATTTCAAAGCGAGCAATGGCAAAACTGTACGAAAAAAGAAAAACATTTTTATCTCCAGCGCGCGAGACTCTGTATCGGAAATTCTAAAGACATGCTCATTTTAAAATTATTTTGCGATATTTCTGTTGAACTCAATTTTATGATTACGTAGAACATGATATTTAATAAATGAAGGTAACACACAAAATGTTAAAAAAACGCCCCTTTGGTGTAATTTAAAATCTGAAACATTTCAGTTTTTTTTTTCAAATTTCTTCTGTTTATTACTCATTTTGCAGTTTAATTTTTAATCCTTTCCTAATTATTAATGTGTACTAATTTCTTTATCCTTTTCAGAGCGAGGTTAAAATAGATAATTTTTTTAAGCCTAAAAGGAGTATTAGTCTCGAAATAGGATTTTGTGTCGAATCTCTGTAAATACTTCATTTTACTTTTCATTAATAGGTAGTTAATACCGAAGGTCACGGGTTCGATGTTTGTTAAAATATCATACCGAAGGACAAGACATGGATGGAAATTATCTGTACCTTCATAGGAGGCAACGGTGACTCGCCTGTTAAGTGCCTCCATAATAAAGTGATCACTGCTTCTGACCTTATTAATAGCGGCCAGTACGGATAATAGCTAATGCCTATCATTGGGGAAGGGGGAAAACCTTTTATTCGAGTGTGTTTATACTTGGCAATATGTCTTTCAAACTGAACCTGTTTGTTGTGGGTTAACAAATGAAGCTATTGGAAAATAATAGTTGCTGTTCTTTAAGAAAATCGGCTTGTTACTTTTGAATCGGATTGATTTAAGTATTAAAAATGCATTTAATTTATAATCTGTCTGATTAAAAATATTCAGTATTTTCAGAGAATGAGGTTATATATTTTTAATCATTTATTTCATACTTTGTAAAGATTGAACAGATTTCTGATCAACAAATTTGAAAGCAAACAGTGGGAGCACTGTACCGAATAAAACATTTTTATTTAAAGCGCCCGAGGCTGTCTATCGAAAATTCTATGCTGTTTTTAAATTTTTGGGATTTTGCTTTTTGAATTGAATTTTATGCGGCGTAACTACGAAAAACGCGATATTTATTAAATAAATTAAACACACGAAACGTTAATAATACAAAGATAAAAAAAATTGTAAGCCATATTGAACTTCTGCTGGCTGAGAGCAGGTAAACTGAGAAAATACAGAACAAAAAGTAGAAAAATGCATGCCAATATTTAACGCTCCATTGGGAAATCTAAACTTATTGCTGATATACTGCTTTTAAGATTTTTGTGATTTTGCGGTTGAATTATATATGGCGTAAGTGTGAAGAAAACGAGGCTTAATAATAAAGCTAAAAAAAAGGAGGGTTTAGGAGGAGGGAGTGCAACAGCTAACTGGTAGACTGCGAGCTCAGCGAGAGCCTAAAAAGCGTTAAGAACCGTATTGGTTGGCCGTTAAAATCTGAAAGAATTTTCAGAAATTTTTTCAGTATTGTTTTCTTTATAATGTGGTTTCGTGATCATCAATGTAATTTTAAGATTTTTATTTATTTGATTTTGCTAGGAACCACATCCGTTTGAATCAATGTTGAGGTCAGAAGCTTGTTAAAATGTAAAGAAATATCTATGAAAAAGAGACACGCTACTGACCATTAAAATTACTACTGGAATATGCAACTGTTTAGAGTTACACAGCATTCGCACATTACAGGCAAAAATAGCCGCTCATCGTATTAATCGTGTGTATCAACTGTAACATTTTTCATGTCGTTCTGCGATAGTACAGCAATTTGTCATTTCTTCCGCTAAGCAGAATTAAAACAAATGCAGAGAATTAAATAAAATATATTATTCTCCGTACTCTATAAATAATTAACGAACTAAATCTAGCAGTAGTTTTTATCAAGCAAGATCTGATAGTCATTTTATGGACATGTTTCAAATGAAGCTTAAACAGATAAATACGTCTCAACTGCAGTCAGAGCATATTCACGTAAGAAAAAGAAACATTCAAAAAGACTTAAAATGCTGTTTAAAAATAAAATAAGTAGCTAGAAATCGGTATTTAGAAATAGACGGTACAGCAACTAAACTCCTCGCTGTTTTGTTAACAAACACTGTTGCCAAACTTTGATCTCTAAAACATCTTATAAAGTAGAATACCTGGAATTTCCTAAAGAAATATAGCTACGGTTGTGAAGACAAAACACAACATCCATTTTAACAGAGGAGATATCCCAGAATTTTGAGTTATTTAAATGAAAAATAAGGCATTCTTGATCGGTATGGTCATTAGCAGAATCGACTCTTATACCCCGGTGTCTGGATGTGAATATCAGAGAAGGCATGGATGTTTGTAAATATGCAGTGTCTTAGCGGCGTGGAGACACTTAAAAAATCCTTCGAAACGAAAAGTCTGCTCTAGACTTTTGTGGTGGAAAGACTCCTTGATTTCGCCTCACAGGACGTTCTTAATCGAAATTGGGAGGGGTATGAGCAAAATGATCCTAAGATCTGGAAGGTGCTAAAGAACCACAGAAACTGTATTCCTCCTGGCCATGATGGATTTGTAGATAGGATCGTAGGTAATCTTTAAAAAAATGATAAGCAACAACAACAAATGAAAGGAATTATTTAGATTGGAAAATCTCTAAGCTCCTTTATTTAAATTGAATTTAATAATGTCATTCTTGTAGAAAAAAAAATTGCGCAAAAATCAACGCTTTTTTCTTATGGAAACGAGAGTAACCATAAATTATTCAAAATGGCTTTATCCAGTCAGCTGTGATAAGCGGGATTAAACCATAATAGATGTGAAAGGTAAATAAATGGTTTACAAGAATGCAAATCAGTAAAAGGTTTGTCTAAACTTTCATGGCATATGATTCTGTTTCTTACTTTTCTGTTTTAATGCATACCTGTTAACATGTAACTAGTATAAAGACTCTTATTCCCGCTGTCTTATTCTTCTCATGGTACGCGAGTTCACCCTTTATCAGTTTAATACTTTAACTGAATGATTATAAGAAGATTTATTTGGAATTTGTTTCTGTTCTCAAGTTTTCATTTATAGATTTTTAATGAAGTCTTTTATTTCTCCCTTTAATTAGATACTATAATATTTTATTAACAAAATGGGCTGATTCCTTTCTAGTTAAACAAAATTGTATTCAAATTTTTAAAATGATTAATTTAAACTACTGCTATAAATGCAAAATTGCAGCTTCCTAAAGCATTAACTTTAACAAAGGCAGGAAATGAAAATTTATTTTAGATTTCTTTAGATTAGTAATTGTTATTCTTAATTTCTAACTATCACAGTTAAAACGCTGTAGGATCATTAGTTTTTCTTTTATTATTTTTTTGCTGGGGAAGTAGGAGACATAAAAAACGTACAATAACCTCACCGAGGCTCGAACCCTGGAATACACGTCGAGTATGCTACTAACAGTTACACCACGAAAGCACGCGGAAAGAAGGGAGAAAATACATTATAAAGCTGTATTATTTTTAAAGAAACGCGGTCTTAGAGATTGCTGCTTTATAAATTGTACAGAAATCGATATTTTGAAATATGGTCAAGCAGATAATTTATTTATTATCTTCCTTTGCTGTAAAAGGCAAACAACATAAAAACAGTAAGAATAACATAAGAACCGAGACTAGATGTTAGAACAAGAAGGTGATAAACTTCTTCGCCTTTTATGAAATTTCTGAAAAGCGAGAAAAAGTAATGAAAATTTTTTTAAATTGGGATAATTAAATTTTAAGGATAATTTATAGACAGTCAAACAAACCTCTTTAAATCATCAACTGGAAAACATATCACTCAACTTATGACAACCCATTTTCAAAATTCAAAACATCAGCTACGTATCCATATAACTTCATTTTTCCAGTTGTAATTCAAGGATTTGTACTTTTACTGCATGACTTTGAGGCTGCACTTTTATCTTTAATTACTTCCTTCTACAATAAAACCATTTAATTTCGAAAAACCCGTTTACCCAGCTAGTTTTGGTAACGTACAAGGCAGTGCCATAGTTTGAAATCTTTTTATCTATTACTCGAATCCTATACAGATCTAGATAGTTGTATATTGAAATATGAAGTCTATTTCCTTTTTCAAAGTAGTGTCCCAGCTTGCTAATTCTTTAAAACTAAAGGGTCCAGATATCGTATATTTCGTTGTTTGAACTGGAATGTTACAAGTTAAAGGATTTCTAATGTAAGCTTTTTTTTTGCAAGTATTCGAGATTTAAGAGAAATTTCGGTGATGTCTGTGTTATTATTTAGACTATGAAAGGAAGGAAATGTTGTATCAGGTGCAAATTTTAAGCTTCTAATGCTTTAGCTATTTCCGAAGAGTATATTTCTATATTAAACAGATAAAATATTTCTGTCTAAGAAAAGACAACTTGAGCCTTAAAAGACAAATGTGGAAATAAATAATGCTCATGAAGGCATCACTAATATAAGCTGCTCCTGATAACGGATACCGCACAGAATTCCTGTTCTACATTACTCTTGCTAACAAAGGTTAATCTTTAAATCCGACTCAGAATCATAAGAATAGAAGAATTCACACATCGAACTTCAATGAATTTAGGGCGTCGTAATTCGATGTCTAAAGAAAATCCAATTTTCAGAAGCCTTCTGAAACCTGATTCGTGGGATTAAAATCAAATCGACCGTTGTTTTAAAAATTAAGTAAATTCGTATGTAAAGAAATAAAGCATTCTTTTTTCCTAGATTAAATCTTTGACGAAAAAATCTTAAAGATGAATATGAATCTTTTTAAGTTTAATAGAATTTAGATAATTTTAATTAATATGTCGCTTATCATCAGTCTCAAGCGTTTTTAATATACAAGCATGACTAGAAATTACTCTTATTTGATGCAAAACTTTCTAATCAGTGCAAAGATTGAATGTATCAGTTCTTCACTCTTCTTGAAAGTAACGCATCAAATCACTCTTTTTGTATGTCACTTTTTAATCAATCCTAAGAGGGAAGTCTTGACTGCAAAAATTATTCCGCTTCATGCTTCTTTTTTTAATCAATTGCGACAGTAACTATTATCAGATGGTGATTTTAGAACATTAAATGCATTAGGCAAGAGTAACTCTGCTTGGCATGTGAATTTTCAATCAATCTCAAGAATGATTTCTATTAGCACTTAACTTTGAAAGCCACTCTGCTTGATACGTCACTCTTTAATCAATCTGTTTGTGTAAGTACTACTATAAAATGTCTAATACTAACTACTATCAGATTTTGACTTAGGAAGTAACTCTCCTTAACGCATCACATTTTCATCGGACCCAAGTATCAGTCTTTAGAAGTTACTCTTTTTGATACACCATTTTTAAATTAATCTTAACAGAAATTAATAAAAGCTCATCACTTCGGAAGTTATTCTGCTTAAAACATTAATAGTTTCAGTACGCTTTTAATCATTTCTAAGTAGTATTAATACTCTCATATATTCACATTATAAGCTTTTCTACTTAATATGACACATTTTAGTCAGTATTAAGAGTGATTATTCTCTTTAAAAGTCTCCCTGCTGACTATGTCACCTTTTAATCAGTCCTAAGAATGATTACTACCAGAGCTTTGCTTTAAAAGCATTTCTGCTTGTAATTTTATTCTATAATCAGTCCTAATACTACTATTAGCAATTCTGGATATCATTCTGTTTATTATGTCACTTTTTATTGCTCTAACAACGGTATACTATCAAGACTTGCCTGTATTTTTTATAAATTGTTTCAACTCATTCCTGACCATTAAATGCAAAATATGTGAGATGAGATTAAACTTAATTTTGACCTCATTATGTACAACAAGAAATTATATTTGCCCATCCTCACATCTTTAACAGAAGTATCACTGATTCATTAAATACAGCAGCAGTTTTTGTTTTATCTTTACTGATGGGTGTTGATAAATTTCAGAAAATTAAATAAAAATTAATAATTTTAACAATAGATGTAAATTATTGTTAGAAAGATAAAATAAGCTGTCCAATATAAAATAATTGCACGATTACTCACAGACAGCTTATTTCCGATCAATAAAAGTCAAATTAAAAACATCATCATCATTTCTTCCGATTCACGCTCATTTGTATTTGTTAAACAATGAATCATTAACTGTTCTAAATTTAAAGGAAAAGTAATAACAATTATTCATTGGATTTAAGCGTACAGGGTCATGAACAAATTTAATCGACTATCGAGTATCCGCTATCATCAAAACTGAAATATTAGTTGTCAATTAGTTATGGCAATTGACATACTTTTCTTATAATGACCTCTCTTTTGTCGTAACTCCTCACTTCTTTTGAAGCGATGAAAATAAAAAGGATTTTAGTTTTTTGCTTTTTCATGACTGACAGGACAAGAAAAGAAGTAACATGAGTTACATCAAAACGTTCCGTCAGGAAAAGAACTTTACAAACGAAGCAAAAAAACAATGCATAACTTTGTCCTGTATTCGTAAAATATTAGCAAATGGAACAAATGATATCTTGAATTTCGTTTTAATTGCCTGTTTTCGAGAGTAAAAAAGTAGAGAAAATTTTATTCCTTTTTTATATGACCTTAAGACTTAAAATTTACTTATCAATGTAATCAAATTATGGGAGCATATTTGGGGAAGCTTCTCGGAAGAACTCTCAGGCATCCAAATTAAAGTAACATAAGGCAAAAACAAAAGTTTTTTTTTCATCTTCTCTATATAAAATGAAGTTCCAAGCTTAGGGCACTGACGGATAGCTTAGCGCTACGAAATTAGGAACATGCATTGTTCGAATAAAGACGCTGTACACCTCGGAGCAATTTTCTCCTTTCCGGGTGAGAATCCTGTGCAAGAAACGGGAGATTGTGACTGTAGTGTCTTTGCGGCATGGAAAGCCTTTAAATCTGTTTAGAAGAACCCCCTTTCGAAAGGATGTTGGTAGGTTGAGAGGAATACAAGCTTCTCTAATTCCAACCGCCTGGAAACCATTAGTCAGTGTTAGGATAGAACTCAAGCAAGCAGACTTTTTTTTCGCGGTTTATCGCGGAAAAAAAAACGCCTTTTTTTTTTTTCGCGTTTCTTATAAGGTATTTCTCCCGCCTTCTTCGCATGCCTTCGTGGTGTAGTGGTCAGCACGCTCGACGCGTTACGTAGAGATCCGTGGTTCGATTTCCGACGAAGGCGTTGCTAATTTTTCATCTCACCTGCCTCCAAATAAATACCTTATGTCTCTACAAACCTAAATCAAACAATCTCCTCAACCTAAATTTTATCCAAGAAAAGAAATATGCAGGATCTTTTTCTATTAATAATGAAGAAGATTACAAAGATGTTTAATTGTAACATCATAATATATAAGAATGACACCAGTCGGAACGCACATAATTAAAATTTTAGAATTTCCTTGTGAATTATTCTTATAAATTTCCAGCTTCGATTATTATTTTTTCTTTCAAATAAAGCTTATAAATTTTTAATGTCTGAAAAGAGAAAAAAAGAAAACTACTTTTATTAAGTGAGATCACATTTTACAGCTTCATTTATTAAAATTAATATACAAATTAAAAGACGATAAAATAAACTTTTCAACCGTAATTCCTGAAAAACAGGATCACAACCTGAGTTTAGATTCGCAAAATTACATTTTTATATGATCTTTATATCATCTCAAACTAATAGAATTGATTACAGAAATGATAAGAATGGAAATTAAGGAAGAAAGAAACTTAAATCCAAACTGGAATTTATTTCTTGCGCTTGAATGGAAACATTTATTCACACGTTTCTACCGATTATATCAATATTAAATCGAATTTTGCAGCTCCTGAATGAGAACTAATTCTTTTTGAAAATTTCTGTTCTGGGTCAAATAAGAATACAATGGGTGCAATTGTGAAAAGAAACCGGAAAATAAATTTAAACTTTAACCAAAGGTTTAAATACAAAATCTGTTTCAAATCTTTTTCTCATCTGATAAAGAGTAACTTGTTTTCAACAAATTTAAAGAAAACTAGATCAGGAGCTCTCGAATGTAGAAGAAAAGCAAAATATTAAGTAAAATATCCCTGCTTCCTTTTTCATGGTAAACATGAAGAAGGAAAAATGATGCATTCAAACACCCTCAAACTCTTTGTTATAATTATTTTCACGCATGGCGTCACAAGAAGTTCGAGAAATATTAAATTACCTTTGCAGCAAATTCGCCTGATGCAAAATGTTTAAATAATACTTTTGCATCTTTCTATTAAGCACTAATGCTTATAATTTCCTATTAAGTACTTCCCTGATTATTCAGTTAGCAATATTAGTTTCAAAGCAAGGCCACTGAAACATAATGCCTTATAACCATCCCTGAAATGTCAAAGTTTTGCTTACATAGAATTACCAAATGCAGACGATCTCTGTTTATTATACTTCGGTTTACAGGCGAAGATCACAGAATGGCATGAGTTCTTTTAAAAAATGAAAAATAAAATAACGGATATGTTTGTTAAAATGTAACAGAAATAATGAGAGGGTCATAACATTAAGTAACTTAACTGGCATCGTGTACCTTCGCTTGTCTGTATATATAAAGAAGAAAGTCTGTTTGTTTGTCCTCTAATAACTCACTATAACAACTAACCCCTAATCACTATTACAACTATCGTCACCAAAACTTTCTACAATTCTTTTCTGGGTCCTGAAAGAGGTCGTCGTCCACTTTTTTCCGAAAAAAAGTAGCTAAAATCCGAGATATTAATTAAAAACACGGAAAAACGATCATTTTCGCCCTCATTTTTTCGAGGGGCAACACTCTCGCACGCTGGAGATGACAATCTGCTTTATTTGGAAAGTTGTTGCCACTGCTCGCTTTCAAATCCTAGAGTTTGTTAATAAAAAAATTTCTAAGTTTTACGATGAAATAAAAATAGCATTGCCAAACATTAAATACATTATTCCCAATTCCAAAAATTCGAGGAAAGCCATTTTGACTGTTCCCATCTTCGTACAACTTTAATCAACCGAATCATTAATTAAAAACTCTGAAATCTCTAGTTTTATCATTCTTTTGTCCGAGTGGCAACAGTTTGGCGTTGGAGATAAAAGATTGGAGATACTTTATTTCGAAAAGTCCTCACGGACTGGAGGAAACGGCGTTTGCCAGAGTCCTCATCTCCTTTCTTCTTGCTTAAAAGCAAGATTGCTACATTGCTACATTTCGAAAAGTGTTGGTACTGCTTTCTTTCAAATCGTAATAGAGTTTGTTAATCAAAAATTTGTAAGTTTTACAAAATCTATACATATAAAGTAGAATGTCCGTTTGTGTGTTTGTTTGATCGCGTTATTGATTTCTGATCAATTAGGATCTATTTTTACTACATTTAATCGACTAAAATTGAATATAGGTGAAACGTTGGATGAAACTTGAACTTTTTACGGTTACAGCCGAAAACATCGTAGCAGAAACATTGCGGAAGAAAACGTTGCGGAGAAAAGATCGCAAGGCGAAAACGTCGTGGTACAAAACATCGTGGGAGAAAATAAAGCCAAGAGAAAAAAACATCGCAGTTCTAAAACATCGTGGTCGAAAATGAAGCGATTGAAAAACTTCGCAGTTTAAAAACATATCGTAGTCGAAAATATCATGTATATATCATAAAGCGTATCTACAAGCTTTGGAGACGTTGGGGATAAAAAGTGAGATTTATGCAGCTATGCTGTATCCCCTCCTAGAGTTCTACCTGAAGAAATTCTAAGGGCATGGGAACGATCTCACCAGCGTAAGGAAAGTGTTGCACGCACTGAAAATTCGGAAAATTTATTACATTTTCTCTGAATTGAAGTTGAAAGTGAAGAGCGTCTTCAGTTTACCGATACAAGGTTTTCTGCTCAGACAAAGTTGACTCATCTGTATGTTTCTCGCATTGTGATAAAGCAGTGGTACTTAGAGCCATCCGATTTTGAATATTGAACCTTTACACCCGAATATGAGCAACTTGAAGCCCAAATTTGGAATTTGTTTTATTATCGATTTCATATTTTGTAAAACTTTAACGAATTTTGGATTAACAAACTCAAGGATTTCAAAGCGAGCAATGGCAACATTGTACAGAAAGAAAACATTTTCATCTCCAGCGCGTGAGACTGCGTATCGGAAATTCTAAAGATATGCTCATTTTAAAATTATTTTGTGATATTGCTCTTGAACTGAATTTTGTGGTTTAAGGGCGAAGAACATGATATTTAATAGATAAATGTAACACGCAAAATGTTTAAAAAACGCCCCTTCGGACGTAATTTAAAATCTGAAACCTTTCAGATTTTTTAGCGTTATAAACATTTAGTTTTAATGTAATAGCATTTTTATTTTTCTTTCCTTATATTTTATTTAATTTACTTAATTTATGAACTCAGAAGCTAAAATACATGTATTAAGCAATATACTGAATATCAAAGTCCGTTGCAAATTCTGATGAGTAAGCTCTTTATAGTATTCTAAAAAATCTGCTACCAAATGAGGAAATTTAAACTTTTTTAGGAGCAAAAAAGATATTGATAAATTATTAAATGAAAGGCTCTGTACAGTCAAAAAATTGTTCGATCAAATGTGAAGGTTACAAAGAGTTTATTTTGTCCAGTGCTAAGAAACTCAAACATTGGACTTCAGGAACGCTTTGTAATGGAAAAAGAAGAAATGTAACTAATAAAAAACAAACTAAGCGTAGAATAAGAAAATAATATCAAATCAAAATTGCTACTTCGAAATACTCTGACTTCGCACCATAACACGATATACGTTTGTAGAAAGAGATATTTCATAAGTTTTGGGATCTACTTTTACCGCTAAACGATAAACTATATCCTGGTCACAAAGATATATTTACAAACACCTGGACCCTTTCAACCGGAACGGTAAGTAGCAGCTTCATGAATGTGAAGTAATTGTTAATGGTGCCAGTGAGAGAGAAGAGCGAGCAGGAAAGAAGATCTTGGACATTAATTTTTGAAACAACCTTCGTCCTGATCACTGTTTAATTGATACGCGAAGAAAATTTACATAATAGAGAACAAAAATAATAAAATATGCCAGGTACGCAACTTTTTCCTTCAGTAACCTCGGAATTAAGCTCTCCAGAAGCCATGGCACACGAAAAGAACCGGTTGAATTATGTTCCTGTTAGGAAAGCATTGACTTAAATTTTGCTTCAGTGTTTCAGAAGGAAGCTGAAACTCGCTTTTTACTTCTGTCAAACTATACTTGTGACAGACTGATGTATAGAGATCAAGGTAGTAATTGTTTTTGAATAATGATAGGACTGATTTTATCACTTGATATGGAAATATTCTCTTCGAAACGTAGCTTTGCAAACAAGAAATAATAACTCAAATTCGAACATACGGAAGGAGAAATATTTTATTTTTTCATTTCTGTGAGACTCTTATTCTCTCACAAAAGCTTCGCTAAAATGGGGGATACGCCTTAAAGTCGATGTCATCTTAGAGTCGCAAATTTTTATGAATTGCTAACTATTCCAAAGGCAATAAATTTTTCAAAAATGTGAATAATAAACTGTAACTTATTAAAACATAAATACAAATATTATGCTAGATATATTTTAGCGCTTCATTTAATTTACTTTCTTAGAACCAAGTCTTTCCATTGTTGTTAATTCTTAAATGAAGGGCACCTTATAAAATTTTAATTTTTAAATTCTATAAGGTACCTGTTTAAATTCTATACGGTATACTGCAGAGCAACCAAAGGCCTAAAGCAAGTTTTTTTCCTAAACATAAGAAATGGTTAATTTATACAAGATGTTTACGAATAATTAAAATAAATTCAACAATTCTTGTGCAAAAGAAAATCATTCAGAATTATGTCTACATCGACTGAAAAAAATTACATCGGATAAATTATATTATGTGAAAGCTTCACAGCCAATCAGGCATGCTAAAGAAAAGACAAGTATTTATATAATTTCTAAGATCACCCTATTTATTTTTTGCTCCATGTAGTTTTTCGAGTAGAATTACTCTAAAAATCGCTTTCATGTTCTTCCTTAACCACACCACCTAAAAAATGCAAGACACTGGGTGCCATGAATTGGATTACCATTTGGACGTTTGTCAAGCTACACATGGTTCCTGCACCGATCATTTGCTATGCGAGAAAAACATGAAAAATATTACATATTTTTTTCTTCAATCGCTACATGGGGTAATCCTGAATTTTGGTTTTTTAATGAATCAGAATAGCCTGTAAGAAATAGAGGTAAGAAAGTAATAAGAAATATGCAAAAATAAATAATTAGTAAAAGACTAACAAAATTTATACAGAAAGCCTATATTTAATTTATTCAACAACTTGAGTATATTATATACATCTAAGCATAACCCTTTGCATTCCAGAACCCACGAAAAATATTCTTTAAATAAATATTATTGTTATTACTATAAACACCGAATAGTACCTTACATTAGAAAAGGCGAAAGTGTGTGCCGTGGGCGCAGTCAGCTGATCAATGTTCCCCTTTACAGAGTGTTACATTTTGCTATAATTCTTTTAATATTCTCTATTCTATAATTCTTTTAATATTCATTCGAAAATATTCGAATGATTTTCTCCCAGATATATTTAAAGCTGCTACCCCCTTGTAGTAGTAAAAATATTCCTAATTTTTAGCCCAAAGGAGCGTAAGCTCAGAAAGGCTATTCATTTCGTTTTGGCATTTTACGTTGATTCATTATAAAGGGCGAATCACTTTTGAAATTGTTGCCACCAAATGTTACCGTTCTGTATTATATTTAAAGAAATTATATAATGAAAAATCTGCATAAATGTATATATGTTTCTCGCATTGTGGTAAAACAACGGTACCTAGAGTCATCCAATTTTGAATAACGTTCGTTTCCACCCTAATATGGGCATGTGAAAGCCCAAATTTGGAAACCGAAATTTGTTTTATTATCTATTTCATATTTCGTAAAACTTTAACGAATTTTTGATTAACAAACTCAACGATTTCAAAACGAGCAATGGCAGCACTGTACGGGGGGAAAAAACGTTTTTATCTGCGGGGCGCGAGACTGTGTAATATGCTCTTTTAAATATTTTGCGATATTGCTGTTAGATTGAATTTTATGGTTTTAAGTGCGAAGACCATGATACTTAATAAATAAAGGTAACACACAAAACGTTAAAAGAACGCCCCTTTGGGCGTAATATCAAATCTGAAAGCTTTCAGATTTCGTAGCCCAAAAAGGCTATTAATTTCGTTTTGGCATTTTGCGTTGATTCACTTTCTGCGTAGATTCACTTTTCAAATTGTTGCCACCAAATATTACAGCCCTGTATTATATTTAACGAAACTAATTGATGAAGAATCTGCGTAAATGTATGTATGTTTCTCGCATTGTGATAAAATAACATGAGTCACGAAATTTTGAATAACGTAATCTTCCACCGAATATGGGCACCTGGAATCCTGAGTTTAAAATTACTTTTATTATCTATTTCCTATTTTGCAAAATTTTAACGAACTTTTGATTAACAAACTCAACGATTTGAAAGCAAGCAGTAAAAGCACTGCACAGAATAAAACGTTTTCATCTGCAATGTGCGAGACTGTCTGTCGGAAATTCTGAGGATATACCGTTTTTAAATAGTTTTTGATTTTTCTATTGAATCCAATTTTGTGTGGTTACGCCACACAAAATTGGAACCAAGAACGTGATATTTGATGAATCCTGAACATCCTGATATGATTACTTTAGAGCTAGAACGTACTAGAATAATGAAGCGACTATTAGTTAAGTACCTATGTGTCAGAAACAACATAAGAAGAAGGCTCAGAAGATTCTTTTATTCACTCAAGGGCCGCTTCACAGGCGGCACTTCTCGTGAGTACAGTATCACGCTAATACTTTTGGTGGTAACTTCAAAAATAGTACGAAAATTGAAACTAATCCTAAGTTGAAAAATTAGCCGAAGCTGCACAGAGGTATTTAATGCGTATTTGGCTCTTGGCTAATATCACCGACGTAAATTAACTGGCAATTAATATGCATGGCCGTAAAATAACAAACTGTAACTGCTAGCGAAACAACGCGGCCGAAAGGCAGAACAGACTCTCAGACCTGAGCTTAAAAGTAGCTTTCTACCCTAATTTGCATAAAGTGCCAAACTAAAATCTCATTCTGGCAAGAAAGCGTGGATTGAAAAAGAAAGACTCCTTCCGAAATAAAATTTAGTAAAATAAAATAAAACCCGGCAAGACAACAACAAAACAATAAGGGCTAGTACTAGTGAGTGTAAGAGTAGACCTTGTACACTGCGGAGGTCAGTGAGAGCGTAAAATACCTGAGCAAACCCTTTTGGACGGCCGTTAAAATCTAAAACTTTTACTTTTTTATGTTGCCGTTCTGAACAGCTAAAAAATAACTGTAACCTCAACACCCGTTAAGATTACAAATAATGCTAAAAACGTAAAAAAAGATTGCGTTTTAAAACATTTATATTTATGTAAGATATAACAGAGTACGACAGCTGCTTTTAAAAATAATTGGCGATCTGAAAATTAACATTCTAAATTTGGTGCTCTTCATCTGAATTCATCTGTTCTTCCAGATTCGATATTTTCTTACGTTATGTAACGCTACTGAAAAGGGCAACAAAACTCCAGTCACGGCTTTTAATTCACATTTGCACATATGCAGTATAGATTCTGCTTCGCGAGGAACTACGTTTCTTTTTTCCTGACTTCTGCCATGCAAACATATCTGCATACTTCCCTGCTGAAATGACGTCGCATCTTTTTATGAAATTATCGTAATTGCTATGATTAAAGAGTATATTGTCTATAAGAAATTATTCTAGTGTGCCTGCAAATAATAATGATAATTGGCTAAATTTAGTTTGGTATCAATTCCTTTCCTCTCGCCGTACCACTCTGCTATCGCGACTGTGCTTCGAAATTATGACATATACGTAAGAAAACGAAGCTAGTTGTCATTTCGATTTTTAGCCACTACAGATGCCCTTAGCTGATGAATGTTTATATTTACAAGTAATATTTTTGAAAATGAGCGAAAGATTTCAAAAGCAATTTTACATGTTCTCTTCATCTTGAAGTAGAAAAGCAGGACTTGAAATTTTTGCTTTTTGATAAAAAGAAGCTATAGCAGTATCTTTTGAAATGCATTATGCCATTTCTATAAAACCAGATACAGTTTCAGATTCAATTTCACATGGTACTGAAATTTAGACTGACGTACAATTCTTTCATCTACTCGGGTGTGTAAAGTTAAGTATGGCATATACTTCTGTTTGATTTCTAAAAGAGAAAGAAGTCAGAGAGTCATAGTCAGCTGAAAAATATAATATCTCCACTCGAAATTATTATCTGAATATAGCTGCAGTTATGTCACTTATTTAATGAAGGTATTTAAGAATTCTTGTAATTTGAAACTTGCATATGTTTTTTCCTTAAAATAATAAATTGTTTTTAAATTTGAATAGACTTAAGAAACATATTCTCATAAGAAAATGTGAAATTTCGATATATTTTATACACAAAGCAATCACATTATTAGGATATAATAATTTTCAAGAATTATATACGCTGAAACAGTTTCATAATAGATCCTTGTTGCAGAAGTGCCTGAACTTCTGCAACAGGGGTATGTAAATTATGTACAAACTTTATTTAAGTCTATCACATCTATAAGACAGAAATCTTCAAAGCAACTAGCACCGTTTGAACCAACACCCATTGCAAATCAGTTTCTAACTTGAGAAAAAGCAATTTTGATAAGATTATGGCCATCTTTATGTTGGAGCACCACTGTACAAGTAAGGTTTCAGTTTGCTGGGATCTGATTAAAAAGTAAACAAAATTTCCCCTTACATGCCCATGTCCGGTATAAAGGTACCCATACCTTATATAGACTGCTTTCTTCAACTTCAAAACTGATATTCATAAGAAAGGCAACCATTTTTTGCCGGGCAACCATTTGTGAAATTTTCTGTTCCGAAGGGGCAGTGGCCAACTTACATCACGGAGATGGCATCTTTAAAGGCAGAGCACTGCAATGACGATGTCCCAACAATATACTTTCCCATTTTTGATTGAGAGTAGTTTCCGTAGGGCTATTAGTTAAGAATTTCGCGTTTTTTCCTGTAGTAACACCACGACAAATTATTTGGCGTGCGCAGAGCTCTTTTTAGGAAAAACAAACGCGAACATCATACACACTCATGCTCAAACTCATAGCATAGTAGCTGTTTACGCTAACTGCTGTAAGTGACAACATGGAACCTAAATCAAGTTTTCCTTATTTGATAGAAACGGAGAACACCAGGGCAGTCAAATAATTTAAATGTCCTTAATTTGTTCATGCAGAAAACAGATGGAGTTGTTTGTGTTTCTGAGACCGCAAATGCGTTTCTGTTCATGTGATTTATTAAGTGATGGGGCTGTCTATCTGTCTTTCTGGTTTCTGCACGCAAAATCTTGTAAATAAATTAACTAAAAGCATAGCTAGATATCTTTTGAAAGTGTGTGGCACTAGATGCACAGTTGTAATAAGTTTAATATGTAATACTCTAATAAATTTGAAAACTTAATGATGTTTTCTTCTCTTCTTCTTTTTTGCAAATTATCATGCTCGAAGGAAAGAAATTCTTCAAAAATTAAATCCCACAAAATCCCTTAGTAGATTTTCGACTTACGGAATTTAGAGTTACCTATGTTTGAATAAAATATTAAATTACTTTAAGTAGAAAAATATTTGTGTTTTTAATTTTGCAAATTTTGATACAGTTAGAATATTAAACTGGTTATTCAAGATTCCAAGTTCTACTCCGGATTTTAAAATTTCTTTGCTTACAAACTCCTAAATTTCTCTACATTATATTTTCATATCCAACAAATGCATGGTTAGGTGGTAAAAAGAATCTAAACATTCATTTAATATTCCACATTTAATGCATAAAGATATTTCTATACAGACAATGTACACAATTTAATTTTTTAAATATTGAATATTAGTGGTATTTAATTTTGATTCATCACCAGAAATCAATTAAGTGAAGTCGAAGAAGGCTGGCGGTTTTCTCCAGCTTCTGAATCACAGCGACTGTATCATGTTTTCGAAATTCAGTGATCGAATACATGCTCACTCAGGATTTATAGAAATATCCAAACTCGCCAGTTAATTATCCGTCACTTGATCAAAAAATTACTCATGACCAATCAAAGGAAGAGACCAATGTTATGCCTGTAGGATACTATAGACGTCCATGCCGTCACCAGGATTCAAACCCGCCCAATGATATCGCAGCCGGCTCCGTTAACTGCTATAAGACTTGCTCAATTCAAACAATTCATTCATTTCTGAAGACGCTGTATTTTTTCTCTACACGCGTACATTTAAGTCTTGTATGACACTACTTTGTTGTAATCAAGGACTTGATGTAATTTCCCTGACTTTAATGTGGAAAAAATAATTTCGTCTTCTATATGCTACGCAAAATTTTGTCATTGATTACTTTTCAAGTTTAGTTACCACATAAAGATCAGGTGAAAAAAAATCTATTTGTTCGCAGATAAAAAGAGTTATTGCAAAAAATGCAGATTCAAAATATATGATTAAAAAACTCAGGTTTAATTTCTGCTAGCGAGAATTTTTAAAAAATCTGATGTAAACACCACATGACTTCCTTGTACGGAATATTAAATTATACACATTTTTTCCTGCATTTCATTTAAACTTATTTCCCCGAATTTCATTAGAGATATATTTCTCATTCAATTAATTCAGCTCTCACTTCGCGACAAGGCAAAAATACATAAAACTTCGCATTATCTTTAATAAAAATTGAAAAATATAGAAAAATGTAACACCAAATACAGTTAAAACAATTAAAAATTACAATTAATGTTAGAGTTTCCAGGCAAAAACTAGCAGTTCAGCTAGCGGGCAAGAAACCAGATTTTTCGATGCAAAAAAACAGAAAGTTTACTCTTGGTCTCACTCGGCAAAAAGACACTAAAGGTGCAGAAACTGACTTAATTCACTACCTGCTAAGTTTTAACTGTAAACAAATATGGCTGCTATAGTAAAAAAGTATTCTTAGCCGCATTTAAATTGTTGATAATTCTAGAACTATTGCACACAAATTAACTAAAGGCATAAAAAACTTAAGATAAATCGAAGATAAGAACAACATAATTCAATCACTTTTAAAGCAAAAAATGCTTAATTTACTAACATAAAAGAAAAAAAATCGCTCACGGAGCCCAGTAATAAAATGGGTATATATGAATATACTTTTGGTGCTGCCGATTGCAACCAAAAAATGAAGTGCACAACTACATCCTATAGCAGTTCTATATACAAATTTCAACTTTCTGAGATTACTTGTTTTTAAGTTATGCGAGATACATACATACGTACGTACGTTACAGACGCCACAAAAAAAATCTCTTCTGAATTCGTTTTAAATCCTTTTTTTCAACCCGTTTTGGAAAAAAAGAAAAAGAGTCCTTTATTCTGTGTTTACATGCAGAGATGTCACGCAAAAACATCGTTAAATTGCATTCGATAGCTGTCAAAATGGATAATTTCGTAGAAATATGACACCCGACAATTTTCGCGATTGCAATCCTTCCTTTACTTCGCACAAGCAAGTAAAATATCAAGTACGGAAAATATTAAAAATGAATATGCAAATCGATTTTAATTTAAGAAATCAAGTGATGTGTTTCGAAGTTTTGTCCATAATTTCTTTCACCCACGGTGCAGAATAGTTATGCGGAAACATCAACATTATTCTCAAATTGTATTACTTTGATTTTGAATATAAATTTATAATTCTTAAACTTTGCATTTGAGAGTCTAAAATGATTTTTGAAGAAAGGCTTTGAGCTGTACATTCTTACAGAATTTCACATTTTAGATAAATTTGAGCTTTAGAACGGAGATCTGTTTCTCAAATAAATTTGAGCTTAAGCTGATCTAATATTTTAAAATTACTCAAAAGTAAATAATGGCACGAGGCGAAAAAATTTCTCTTCTTGGATAGCAATTAAAGTTTCGCTTCAGAATAGAACTATCATAATAATATACTTTTCCATGATTAACTGAGAGAAGTTCAAAGGGCTATTCTTCATATTTTCCTCCTAAGTGTCTTACTTTTCTGGAATTACGGTTCAGTGCTTATCACAAAAATAGTACTTTTTGAGCTTTTCAACATCTCTAAGAAAGCAGTTTTCGAAACTAAAGACGTTGTTTAGACAGAGAAGAAGTAGGTCAGTTAATTGTTACCTCCTTTTACTGACAGTAACGGATGGGAAATTAATTAATAACGATTTATCACAAGTCATTTGATGGCATAGTATTATGAAATAGAAATAAAATAACTACATTAATTTATCATCATTCAATTTATAATATTATTATTTAAATTACCAGTTATTATCCCAAAAGTGCAATTTGCCGAGAAGTCTATTAATTTCGTTTTGGCATTTCGTTTGGCGAATCACTTTTTAAATTGTTGCTACCAAATATTAGAGCCCTGTATTATATTTAAAGAAATTAAATAATGAAGAATCTGCATAAATGTATATATGTTTTTCGCATTGTGATAAAAGCCATCCAATTTTGAATAACGTAGGTCTCCACCCGAACATGGGCATCTGAAACGCAAAATTTGAAATTTGCTTTATTATCTACCTCATATTTTGTAAAGCATTTATGAGTTTTTGATTAAGAAACTCAATGATTTCAAAGCGAATAATGGCAACACTGTACGTAAAAAAAAAAAAAAAAAAAAAAAAAAAAGCGCGCGACACTGTGTATCGGAAACTCAAAAGATATGTCCATTTTAAAATTATTTTGCGATATTGCTGTTGAATTGAATTTTATGTTTTAAGAGCGAAGAACAAGACATTTAATAAAGGTAACACACAAAACGTTTAAAAAAACGCCCCTATAGACGTAATGTAAAATCTGAAATACTTTTTTTTTTTTTTTTTTTTTTTTTTTTTTTTTTTTTTTTTTATACTATAAGTTCTCCTTTCCATTTTCTGACCAGAATGTAAATGGGAGTATTGAAGCAGAGGTTTTTTAGAGTTTAAGACAGAGAATCTTTCTAACACGCTACGTTTAGGTCCGGCCAACTGTGTTGTAATTATTCGGCTCTGCGTTATATCGCTGCCGACATTTGTATTTACGTAATATGCCGGTAAAGTTAATGAGCCCGCTTATAGTAAGATTTGAATTTAAGGGTTCCTTTAATTGCCTCGGCACGAGTTGTCGTTGATATTTTTAACACAAGAACGCGCATTTATGCTCTAAACTCTGTTAAAATAAAAAGATTTATATCTTTATCTAACTCTGTAGTTATTTCCAGACAAAGCGATAATTCACTTCCCCTCTGTTAGAGGATTTTGGGTCAAATCAACTAAAACCCGATAAATTTAAGGCTACCTCAAGACTTAATCGTTAGCTGCAGAAAATTCAAAAATAAACTTATTAGATACTAACCTCTAATGAATTTTTATTAATTTCATTTATTGTTTTATACGGAATCCTTTCGAACTTCTTTGCATGTTTCATTATTTCTATTCTTTGATTTACAGAGAAATAATTCATTTTCACAGTAAATGCTTATCTTGAATGTTAAAAAAATTGTTGTAAGAGAAAATATTATACTTTTACAAATATTATACAGAACAGTATGTACTGCATAAATAAATAAAGTGAGCTAAATGGATATTGCATAAATATATAATATTGAATAAATAATTGCATTTATGAAGCATACCAAATCCATTAATTAGTTACTTGAATCATGATGTTATGTATATGGTTTAATTACGTTTAGAGGTTACATAAAACTTTTTCCAGTGTTATGGAAATTTAAAATTATCTTCTAATTTATGCTTTCAATCAATTCAATGCTACAGCCTTCAGGCTGAAAAAAAAGATACTTTTGCAAAATAAAGAATACCTCGAATTTAGTACAAGTACATAGAAATTTATTCTTTTTTTAAGTTCTTTAAGTACTTCAGTTTTTTTCTTTTAGTTTTTTCATTGGAATTATTTCCAGATGAATTTTGAAGATGGTAGATTAGAGCAAGTGAAATAATATAAAGACATTTGTTTAAAATTAATGAGATGACTACTCTTAAACTTGGTCATTAGAAAGCAATAATAAATATAATTATTTAATAGTTAATACCTTTTTATTATTTTATTGGAAATTCAAATGAAAGGATAATGATGCTAGTCATCATTTTCTCGCTCAAATTCATACACTTACACAGAAATTGTACGCCGTTAGTATACTGAATTCTTATCCTATGATGACAATTTCAGGTGCTAACTGCTTTGTGTACGTATTTTGCACACATTCTCCTGAGTCATTATTAATGTCATGAGCTTTTTTCCTGCCAAACAATAATGATAAATCCTTACTTGTGAGGCGCTTTCTGTATCACATGTGCCATGGCTGCGAACTTGTGAACCAGCAATTCCTAAATACATGAAGTTAGAAGTTACGCCTAGGAGCTGTTGGCTAAACCAGAGCGAAGATATCCTCTGTAATACAGTGATGACGATTTTCTTCATCTCAGTTCGTTTCAGCGCTTGGGACGCACCTATCGTAGTAGTAAATTCCCATGGAACAGTAAACCTGTATAGGTTTCAGTCCTTCGATTAAAAAAAAAATCTCACAACATAACTGCTTTAGCTTAATGCCCTGCTGAAATGACACTGCCATCTTACCAACCTGTTTCTCATTCCTACGCATGTCTCGAGCGAGTTAACATCTTTCATCAGTAGCGCAATGTCTTACATACGGGACAGCTCCGTCGTGCACATCATTTTAACATAACACTTTTTCACAATCATATTGTACGGCCAAATATATACAATTTAAATTACATACATTGTTATAAATTTATGTAAATATTCAGTCCATTCGTAGTTTTGTGTATGTTGTTATAATGTTATGTATTGTTTTATTTTTATTTGCTTAGTTTTTGCATTTCTATAATAATTTTAGAAAATAATTTCGTGTAATTGAGTTTATGGCCACGTATTGTAATGGTAAGCCTTTACATCGTCTACAGAACTGTAGATCTTGTGAATCTGAATTGATCAACGTTTAAATCACTTTATTGTAAACTTTGTGCTGGTCCTCGAAAGTATTCATTAAATCATTTTGAAGATAGAAACGCATTTTTCTTCCACTTATTATACATTGGTCTGAATTTATCAACGAACGAGGATTTGAAGAGACCATCATACAGTCATTATTTTAAAAAATTGAAAGACATGTAATTTCAGATAGTAATAATCATATTCCTTTTAATTCTGTAGAAGAGCTTTAAATCTGAGTTTACAATAAATTTTCTACTATTTAAACGATGCTGATGGCTGAATAAACTTTCCATTGTAAGTACCTGCGCATTTGAGAGATCTTGTCCGATTTGAATATGCGATGATTTGGGAATGTCGCAGACATCAGATATTGAAGCATGAAGCAGTAATTGCAGACGCAACAGATTTAATAATGGCAAATTATAATGGCAGTTATGGCAATAATAATGGCAATTATAATAATGACAGTAATGGCAAATTTAAATATTACTCATTTTTTTACAGTTAAACCTTCTGCGGCAACAAATAATTTAGCACATTAATAGTGCCCGTTCCAGAGTATTTACATTTTCTGCACTTGACAGTAAAAAAGGAGCAGCACTAAGTACCTTGTTTTCACGATGAAATCTTAATTTTTAGTTTCAGTTTTAATACCATTTCGTATGATAATTAATAAGGCTCCAAAACTACACAAGTCGACGATGAGGTGTCGACAGTCCAGTCACATTAATGTGACCATCTGTCAAAAGCCAGAATAACCACCTTTCGCAGAGCGGACTGCTGCGAGACGTGCAGGAAGAGAGTCACATAGGTCCCTGAAGGTGTTCTCTGGGATGTTGAGCCATGCCGACTCTAATGCCGTGGCCAGCTGCGCTAGATTACGCGGTTGAGGATCCATGGCGCGAACAACTCGATCGAGATGGTTCCACAGATGCTCGATTGGGTTTAAGTCAGGTGAGTTTGCTGGCCAGGGGAGGACGGTAAACTCATCCTGGTGCTCTTCGAACCACGCACGTACACTGGCAGCTGTATGGCACCTCGCATTGTCCTGCTGGAAGATGCCATCATCCTGAGGAAAAACAATGCGCATGTAGGGGTGAACATGGTCCGCAAGGACAGATGCGTACTTGTATTGATCCATTGTGCCTTCCACAATGATCAGTGAACCTAGAGAATGCCAGGAAAACATTCCCCAGACCATAATGCTCCCGCCTCCAGCTTGGACCGTTCCGGCAATGGTTGCAGGGTGGTTCCTTTCAGAGGTTTCACGCCTTATACGCCAACGTCCATCTGTCCGATGGAGCATAAAACGCGATTCATCCGAAAACGCAACCTGTCGCCACTCAGTGGACGTCCAGCTGCTGTACTGGCGTGCAAATTCTAGCCTTCGCCGTCGATGAACAGCAGTCAGCATAGGTGCACGAACCAGGCGTCTGCTTCGGAGGCCCAGACGCAGCAATGTTCGCTGAATAGTACTTTGGGAGACACTTTTGGTAGCCCCTTGGTTCATTTTGGTGGTCAGTTGCTCAACGGTAGCCCGTCTATCTGCCCGAACGCATCTCCGCAACCGTCGTTCGCCTCTGTCATCTATGGCCCGTGGTGCACCACATTTGCCACGTCGCTGATTTTGGACAGTCCCATTTTGCCATGCACGGTACACTTTTACCACGGCGGCACGCGAACAGTTCACAAACTCAGCCGTTTCGGAAATGCTTCCACCCTTGGCCCGAAAGCCAATGATCATGCCCTTTTGGAAGTCGGATAAATCGCTTCGTTTCTGCATTACGCCAACGATTGAAATGTTTTCCGAAGCCCTCACACACCCTTTATATACGCTCAACTGCACTGTGCTGCCACCTGCCTTCTGTGATTGGTTATTTAACTCTGACATGGAAAGTACGTGGTGGTCACATTAATGTGACTGGACTGTGTATTATTAGCAGAAGGCTTTTGTAAATTGTTTTCGTCAGAGCGTTATGTAAAAGCCGTATGATGTGGATTAATCTAAAAATAACGCAATCCATAGAAAGTTATTATAAACACTTACTATTTTTAGATTAGAGAGGGGACACATCCAAATTAAAATGAAGAATCAAAGTTCTAATACTAATTAAAGTTATAATTTTGATTTACCTAATTTTTATATTATACATATATATATATATATATATTTATATGTGTGTGTGTTATATCACACATGCATCAAACAGTTACATTCTTTTAACACACATGTAGATATCGGTTCTCCTGCCTTGCTGAAAAAAATATCTAACCCCATAAAACTTAGGAATTTGAAACTATGCAAATGCTGATAATTGACATTTCCTCAACATACAACTAGAAATGACCTTTGAAATGAAAAGTCTCACAATGGAAGATCTAGAAAATTGAATCTTTGCAGTTGAATAATCATTCAAAAAGTGTTATACGGTGCTATAAAGCGGACGGAGTCCGACCCACCTCATCGTCGATAAGACGATCTTTATGGTCAAAGGACCCCGCCCACGTCACACCACAAACGAAAAGCAGCCAACGACCCAGCCCACCCCCAAATCACACAAACCGATACCCCGCGAAACCAATTCTTTAGTGCCCGAGTAATTAAATACATGTACTAAAGAAGCTAAAGAAAATAATAAGATACAGGCAGTTATAAAAATCAACAGAACAATCTTCACATTAAAGAACTGCCTCTAGACGACACAATAGGAAAGAGAGAAGAAATAATAATAATTAACTTAAAAGAACTACAGACAAACACAATAAAAAACTTATAAAAAAGGAAAAGGACATCACAACAATAATGCATGACAAAATATCAAGCAAACAAACATACAAGAAAATACACATAGAAATACAAAAAATAGCAAAGACAAAACCAAAAGAAACACAAACATCAAAAGACCTAAACCTTTACGCCGACCGCCAGTCGCTCTTTGTTTATGAATAAAAGTAAATGTCTGCATAATTTAATAAAGTTTTTGAAATCTTTAAATGGATTTAACTCTGTAAAATTATAATTTGCGCTAATATGCGAAAGTAACGGATAACTCCTCATGAAGCGGCGTGCGTCACCAATGACACCACAGTAAGAACACAGGTCAACATCTTGAAAACCAAACCTGGAGAAGTAGCTCGGGAAGCGCGCGTGTCCCGTAAGAAATAGATTAGCATCAATATCTGAACTCGGAAGATACTTTCTATGTTTTATTACATCAAGATAAGACAAATATTCAGTTTTGTTAACAGACAATAACCAACTCTCATTCCATTTTGAGTAAAAATAATTGTATATGTTTCTTATTTTAATTCTTTTTGAACCTTGGACAAAGGCGGTCACCGCGCCACGGCAGCTTCCTTGGCGAGGATGTCCGCCCTCCCATTACCAGTAAAACCCTTATGGGCCTTAATCCAACCTAATGTTATATAATGAAAAGAAATTAATTCATAATAAAGACTCTGAATATCAAAAACCATCTGGTTATAACTAGTCGATGACGATAAAGCCTCTAAGGAGGACACTGAATCAGAAAAATAAGGAAATTAACACTTAAATCCAAAATGACTTTCCTTAATCCGTCGAAGAGCATAGAAGAGAGCAGTGAGCTCGGTTTGGAAAACAGAGTTAAAAACATCTAGTTGAACTTTTCGATTGTAGATTTCCACTCCGTAATAATAAATTACAAAAACCAAGCCCACATACCCCTCCAGCCCCGAGCCATCGGTAAAAAACTCAAATTCACGCTGATCAACAAAACAATGTGTATAAGTAAAGCCCCGTCTAGATGCAGGGTGTACCAAATGAAAATTAAAATGATCAAAAACCGTCGAAAAGTATAGATGTTCATCATCATAAAAAACAAAATCAATTATTTTATTTCTTAATAAAGCAATATCATAATAATATTTTTAGAGCAATGAGAGAGGTGGCAGCCCTGCCAAGGCACATCACCCCACCGGAGACCGTCCTAAAACATCTTGTAAAGTTGAGCAACCAGCCTCTTTGAATAGAATCGAGTTTCATTCTTAGTCGGAGCAACTCCTCCGCTCTGCCGCCTCATGCCGTTATGCCAAACAGAAACTTTTTTTTAATAAAATAATAGCATTGAGTCAGTTCTTTTATGAATATTATTGAAATGGGATATAAAATCAAGTCTATTACCGATTTTGGTTTAAGTTTATTTCATTAATACGTAGTTTTGGGGGACGAACGTGATGACCTGCCTTTGGAAAAAACATAAAATTGGTTCTCGATTACACCATTCTTCCAAAATGCAATAAAAACGATTAAATTTAGCCTCCATCTTTTCCAAAGAGTCAGCATATACGAGCAACATCAAATCATCGGCATAGGGCACAGGCCACCACGCTGACCCCTCTTCATAAGAGTTATCCAACAACGAATGCATCGTGAGGCCCCAGAACAGAGGAGACCTGAGGGCAACCTCGAAAAACCTGTTTTTCAATACTTAAATTAGAATCAATTTCAAAAACAATCTTTCCATTATTAAAGTAATTTGTTATAAGCTGTAAAAGATTATAAGGAATTCCTAACTTTAAAATTTTAGAAATTAAAGAAGGCCGAAAAACTGAGTCAAAAACACCGGAAACATCGAACGAGACCAACTCCACATGTTCTGTTTTCTTATTTTCAACAATAAAATTAATTACTCTATATAGGGCACCCTCAACTGATCTGCCCGGAACAAAGCCAAATTGATTATCAGAGATAAAATAATTTTTGAACATAAAATACATAAGACGATTTGAAATCGGATAAGATTCATCAATCAGATAAGGTTCTTGAACTTATCTAGAACTTTGGCAAAAACTTTTAACATGTAAATTGGTCTAACTTTATTTTCTCTTTTAGGAATCATAATGAGTTTGCCAATTTTTCAAGTCTCTGGAAAACAGCCAAGCTCCAAGCATTTACTGTATAAGTCTAACAAAAACTTTGAGAAAAACATAAAGAATTATTTAACCAAATTAGGGTTGACCCCATCGAGTTCCGGTGCGCTGCGTAAACGAATAGACACAATAACAAATTTTAATTCAGAAAACATAAAAGGAGGATCATTAATACTTTCAATCTCCGATCGATGAAATAAATCCAGACAGAGTCGCATCCCGGGGAGAACCAAAATCAATAGTTTCATTAATAAGATCGTTATAATAATTGTTATAATGCTCAGTAATAGTCTCTGAAGTACCCAACGAAGGAATATTTCTGGCATTTTTATTCAAAGCCATTTTAAATGGATAATCATAGCAATTTTTAGCCTCAATAAACAATTTCTCTTTATATTCTTTCTTAACTTTTTTAATGGCTTTGCGATACTGAGCCAAGAATTTTTTACAGACAATCAGAGTCTTATCACTAATGTTTTAACTTGTTATGAGCACCTCAGAGCTCGAACCCTCCTGCGGAAGGAAACCAGAGAGTCAGTCTACCAATTGGCAGAAGACAGAACATTTCTAGAATTTTTGATAGTTAGGTAATCTTTCATTTTGCGCCCGATAAATCCCTCTAGATCACACCCAAGGCGATCCAAAGATTCTGAATTTTTAATATTCCTAAGGCGTGAATGAAATATCTTAATATCCAGAGAAATTTTTAAACAAAATTTAAGAAGTCGATCTGGCTTATTAGAAAATCGTATTTTCTCATTAGTGCCTATGTCAATAATGTTATTACTTAACAGAACATACCTATGATCCGAATGTGATTCTTCCTCCAAAATTTTGACACTCAATTGGCCAACCAAGGAGGATCTGATAAACAAGTCGATCCACCTCCGACCGACCAAAGATACAAACGTAGGTGGAGAATCCTCCAAATTAACCAGTTCAAGATTATTAACTAAAATAAAATCAAAATTTGAAACGCCCCTATTATCAATTTGATCAGCCCCCCAATTAAAATGTCTCGAATTAAAGTCACCACATATAATAAAATCCTTGAAACGTATACAAACACTTTCCAACTTGGAAATATGAACTGAAAGATTTTCAGCCGGTGAGAAGTAAACCCAGAGGACGCCCATCACAAAAGATTTTAATAGCAACAATAGTGTCACTAATCAAAGCTGGAAAATAAAGATATTTTTATGTTATAAATAAATAGCTGCTCTACCTTGTTTGCAGCAGATAACCGACCAACTCCCCGGGACATGATCCGGAAGACCATCAATCAGATAAGGTTCTTGAATCGTTATAAAAGTAAGATTTTTATTAACTATCGACTCTATCGCTGATAGCTGGCATTCAGCCGCAACGCAATGGTTCAGGTTAACATTTAAACCGAACATAAACAACAAACCCAGAAAAATATAAATCAAAAGACATAAAACGACGGACCGGTCGTCAAAAGCACACTGTACAATTAAAAACCCTATAAATAACATTTACAAAATAAAATAACCAAAATTAAATCTTATACACACAAAATATACACATAACCAAAATCCAAACCTTTACAAAAGATCAAGTAATCAACTCTCATTAAAGATCAAAATCCAAATGGTGTTGAAGGAAACGCATTTGTTCTCGGTACTCTGGACAGTCCGGGGAACCGGTTGGATGATTATAATAAATATCCTCCCCAACGAAGTACCAGTACGAATCCAGTACCCAACGAAGGAATATTTCTGGGTTTCTGCGTTGGAGTCGTTTTTCACCGAAGTGCAATTAACACACACGATTCTTTGCGAAATGCACTCCCTAGTCGAGTGCTATTCTGCACGTTTACTACATTGGGTACTATTTGGACAAACTCTAGAGGTGTGACCGTACTGATGACAATTCAAATATCTCAAAGAACGCATAAAAAGCTTTTAATTTTTATTTTAAGCTTTTTTAAGACCGTACTTTAAGAGCGTCAACCTATATTGACACAGCAGTCTTCAACAGTGTGCAACTGGCATCTCGTAGTGATTGCAAATACACAGTGACGAAAATCGACGCCTTTTCTACTTTTCATCTTGCTACTTCCATCTTTTCTACTTTTCAAAGACTTAACACAATTCCCATTTTCACATCCACAGTACCGTCTCAAACCGAGAATGACCTGATCAATATCAACTGATTTATGTACATTATACACAATAATTTTTGGACGAATAAAATGATTTTTTCTCTCTCTCTCACCACACCCCTAAGTGAGGAGTTACCACGAATCGAATCAAGAAATCTGTTGGTATCATCGACATTTCTCAATTTAAAGAGAACGCCACAATTACGCCGGGGAAGAGCCCGTCTCGGAGTAACTTCGGAGTGCTCTGATGGGAAAACGTTAGTTAGTATATCGAAGGCTCCATTCTTTACTGGATTAGTCCAGTCTTTACTTATGTTCCAGTCTTCACTGGATTAACAATCAAAGTCCTTATCACCCGGATCAGTATAGACGATGTTCGTAACAACTGTTTCTTTGATAGTAAGTATATCATCATGTATCTCTTCAATTTTTTGTGAAATTTCACTCTCAAATCTCACAATACGATCATCCACAACAGGAAGAACAGATTGAAATCTCGTGTTTGAACGCTCTACAGATTCAACAATTTTCAAAGATTGATTTGTTGTAAGATCGTTAATGAGTTCCAAATTATACATCAATCCATCAATATACCTTAAACCAATCTTCTTTGAACGTATTTTGTTTATAATATCGATGCTTTCTTTTACACTCATGTCCATAAATTAAGGGTAATGAAAAATCAGGCAAAGGAAGAGTTAGAAGCAAAACAAATTTGAATTATTTGTAAAGCTTATTTATTAAACAAAAGGTTAAGAGCAAACAAAGATGCTATATGTCTGATATTATTAAAAAAATTAGCGATTTTTTCTCCCTGGAGCAAATTACAAAAAAAAAACCTATTTACAAAAAAACAATATTACATGGTTGGTATCATTGTTAATACATTGTATGCCTCCCAGACGATGCAATACAGTCACGATGCAATATCCGTACAACGCCTAGGCATGCTGAGTATCAAATTATCGATCTGATCTTGGGGGATATTACACCACTCAAAACGCAATGCTCTCCGAAGTTCCGGTAGACATGTAGGAGGAGGTTGACGGGCTGCAACTCGTCGGCCAAGCATGTCCCACACGTGCTCTACTGGATTCAAGTCCGGTGAGAATGCTGGCCAGTCCATACGGATGATATCCTCCGATTGAAGCCATTCGCTTACGATGTTTGCACGGTGAGGACGGGCATTGTCATCCATAAACACAAATTGTGCGCCCATGGCGCCAGGAAACAAACGCACATATTGTTCCAGAATCACGTTCCAATAGATTTGGCTTGTCATGGTTCCAATTTGAACATGCAAGTCAGTTCTGGAACCCAGAATAATTCCACCCCAAACGAGCACTCCTGCACTACCGTAACGGTGTTGTTCAACGATGTTTTCTTGGTGGTAACGAGTGCCTGGAGCTCTCCATATGAAAGTCCGGCAAGAATCAGACTGCAACCTAAACCTGGACTCGTCGGAGAACATCACACAAGCCCACTGTTGCGGTGTCCACAATGCATGCTCTCTACTCCAGGCTAACCGCAGGCGACAGTGAGTTGCAGTAAGTGGAACGCATCTGACAGGTCTACGAGTATATAGACCAATCTGCCCTAAGCGTCTGTACACGGTCTGCCTTGAAATTGTCGTACGAGTGGCTGAAGAGAGCTGACGTGATAGGTCTGAGGCTGTGCTCCGCCTGTTTCTTTTGGCAGTAACTGCCAAATACCGGTCCTCATTCGGCGTTGTAACTCTGGGGCGACCTGTGCTGTAACGTCCACTCACATTACCATCATCTTGGAATTGTGTCCAAAGCCTGGAGATGACACTCTGGGCAATTCCAAGTTCGTCTGATACTTCCAGTTGAGTACGTCCACATTCCAGATGGCCGATAATTCTACCACGTAAAAAATCATCCAAATGCGTCCTTTGTGTCATAACTATTCGGTTATTACACTGAAATGCTTATAAAGCGCCCTCGAACAATTTTACTTCTTTGCCTGTATTCCTTATATATCACTCTCTTACACTCTCGTCATTGTGACGTACCATCGGTGTCATCTGGTTACTTCCTGAAATTTGCATATGATTCTTGAAGATGTGTGTAGTGATTTTACAGGTGATATATTTATTTTAGAGTTCGATTTCCGCGTGACTCCGAATTATCCTTTATTTGTGGACATGAATGTACCAACATCATAATTGAAGGACCATCATTGTTATCCACGTTATGATTCGAGATAGTCGATTCATCAGAACCGGAACCTCGAACCCCGGAGCTGAGAACATCATCATCAGATACAGCGGTACCACCATTTTTCATCCGAAATGTAATCGGCCTTTGCCGAACTTACAATACTCATGATGAAACTCAAAACACAATAGGTAATAAAGGGACATCACACCAATTGGCGATTTTATAACATGTAAATTCAAAAGGGGTTCAAAGAAACCACGCCACAGGCAATTAAAACCCTATTTACCGTTATGTCTCTATTACCAACTCCAAAGGAGATTCATATACTTAACACTAAGATTTTTTACAAACTTATTGTTATCATACGGCACCACGTACCTACTCCAAACCGGTGATTCAAAAAATACCAATACCGATCTTTTTATTACCTGTACCCACTTCCAATAGAAGATCAAACAAAGGAAGATTTTATAAATACCTCGCAAAGTACTCAGAGAATGCCAGTACTGATATTTTTATTACCTGTACCTACTCCCATTGGAAGATCAACCAAAAGAAGATTCTATAAATACCTCACAAAATACACTTAAATTCAACTTAAATATTGAAGACCGACTTACATCTTTTAATTCGAAATTAGAAAACACACACATATACACAAACGGATTTATTAAATTCATACATATGCATTAAAACCTGTAAAAGAAACTCCCAACGACCGCCCCCCCCCAAACGCGAACCTAAAACATAAAAGAAAATACCTACAAACGAAACGAATAACCTAAAAGAAAATATGCCTGTGTTCCCTAACAAAGAAGACTGTACACAAAAAAATAAACACACACATAAAAATCAGTATAGCATAAGATAAATACAAATAAATACAAAATACAATGATGAGTGCTCGATACAAAGGGGGGTATCAGAAAATGCCACGTGGGTGGAAGGACTGATTCTTCACCTCTTCTTTCTTCAAACTCTTCTTCTATGTTCTTTTCCTCCTTTCTTCGTTCCAGCACAGTCCTTGGTAGTCACCTCACTGAAAGATACTCAAAGCAAAAGAACAATTAGTATAACATGCACAAAAGGAGGCACCACAAGTTACTACACACTAGTCATTAACCAGGACGCAAGAAAATCACCAGATGAGCAACCGAGCACACCACCCACTACCGCCCAATGGATATTGCTTGTAGATGTTATTGCTTGTTGATTGCTTGTAATGTTATTCGGTTTTTTTTTCCTACTTTTCGAATGGCTTTGGGGTGTAACTGGAAGCAAGCTCGACGCATATGCGGGATATCTGCAATTCGAATTCCGGCGATCGCATTGCGGATTTCTTCAGTTTCTTGGCTTCGAAAAATTTTAAAGAGTTGTTAAACCTCCTTGAGAGTCCTTGTCCAGACATCATCCAGATAAACCAGATAAACCTCCTTTTCCAGACATAGCGATATTCGCTTAACGTCTCTTAAGAGTTTGATTCTACTTTATGATACCAAAACGAATCAGACTTTATAGGGTATCACAGGATTTACCTTAATAATAATCATTTTTATAAATTATGTAGCATGTACTCATCAGAGGTCGGTCGGATAAGACGGAGGAATACTCGCAGTTTGATTTGGATTTTAACCCCTTGCTGGCTGTAGGACCGTTTTCTTGGTTTTACAACTTGAATACGAGCTAATTTTCCTTAGTAAGTTCTCCATGAAAGCCTTTCTCTTCTTAGGTATTTAGAACTAATGTATTTTGCATTGAACAATTCTTGTATTCTTTGCAAATAATAATTTTATTTTCACTATTTCTGTCAATTGATGTATAAAGCATAATAAACAGAACTTAATCATCAAACCGTTTTTTACAATGAATAATAAACTTCTAGAGCGTTAAATCACACATTATAACCAAAATCACACACACACAAAAACCAAAATCCAAATTCAAAAACCAAACAAAAACCAAAATCACACATTATAACACACCTTTAAAATCACACATTATAACAAAATCAAAATATCTTTAGAATTCTCTCTGATTCTTGAGACTGTCTCTCATTAATAATTTAACTTTTGAATGTGATATCCGGCTGCTAACTTACCTCTTCTGCCGATCTTTCTTTAAACTCTCTTTTCAATGAAAATAGCAACACCCTACTTCATTCCGTAAAAATATGGCGTCATGCAACTTCGCTCTGCTCGTGGGATTTGCAGCGACATAAAAACGAAGCACCTGCGTTTGGTAAAGATGAATGAGGCACTTACTGTCATCATGGAAAAAACTAAGTAAACTTTGAAGTAATTAAATTTTTTTATCTTCTCAAGTGAACGAGGCTAAAATTGTGTCGTGTATACTATACGTTGTATGAGCATATTCTAGTCAATCTGTGTGATTGAGTAACAAAATAAGAAAGTTTTTCACCTTTATGTATTAGTAAGTGAATTGGCGCTAAATTTTAGTTATTTAATAAAAAATAATTAACTTAATACGCTTTTATTTAGAAAGTAATCTTAAATTCCTGATTTCGAACAATTCATATCTACCCCTAGCGTATTTTGTACAGAATAGTATTTTTGCTTCGAACAGAGTGATTGGTGGCAGTAGGTTGCTATCAGCTTAGTTCAGCTTCACATCATCACTTCGGGAAGTTAGAAAATGACATCCCCGTTAAAAACACCGTTTCGCCTTCAGACTCTCTGATACGCTTTCTTCAGATATTTATCAGATCATAGCAAGTGCAACTCATTTTATAGAGTAATTCCGTTACGACCTCCATTTAAAGAACTTTCATTAGATAGAAGTTTCTCCTGGAGGAAGAGCTATTAATCTACTAGAAATCTCCATTCTGTAAATTTACATTACTTAAAATAGGAAGCCGATAGTAGGCCACTGGATTAATCTATTTTATAAGCATCAAAAATATTTAAAAAAAATAACCTTCTCGCATAAAACTATCCGATATTCGACAGAACGCAACGAGAAGATTCCAGGTTAGGAAGCAAAATTCTCATGATCAATCAATCACCATAAGATGATTACATATACTTCATTAAATATCAACTTAGGTTAATAAAAAACTATTGCAATTGAAAATAAATTGAGTTGCGGTCATTAATAAAGCAATTTTTTTTCTTTTTTAAATATTATTGGTAAACTGACCTCCAATAGTTTCAAATAAAAAGTCAGTGTATTTTGAGTGGCACAGACTCCTATCTGCAAAAGCAAGTTATTCAATGCAACAACATTAATCTTCAATTTAAAATTGTAAATCAATGGAAGTTAGCTTATTAAAGAAACATAGTGACAAAAAAAGCAATTCCTCTTTGAAAAAAGTTATTGAGCACTAATATTTACGTCCTTAAAGTGGTCTCGAAAAGTAGTATCATAAATGTAAACTTACAGAGATGTAGACTGCAAATATATTTCGAAAAACAAACAAGTATGAAATTAAATCGAGCAATACGTTTTGAAAGACATAAAAGTCAGTATTTTTTAAACTATGGCAAAGCACTGCTTGAAGGAAGGTACTTGGTTTGTACTCACGTTACGAATGGAAAAATTCCATACAGCCAGCCCAATTAATCTAATCTAATTGTAAGTTTTATCCTAAGTTACTAACAGTTATTTTAAGTTTTGTATCTTTCCTATCTTATTCGAAATTAAGCTTACAATTTCCTGCCAGAATGTAAATTCAGAAATGCAGTAAATGCAAATAAGAAAGAGTACTGTTTAAGTCGATACTTCACCGACTTCTAGGCAGAGAGAGTCTGATTCCCTGACTAGCGCGCGTTTGCCTTTGGCTACGTTCTCTCTTAGTTACTACGCTCATCCATACCTTAGGCCCTTGCTTGGCTTCGCCGATCAAATTAATACTTAGGGGCCAACTAGTTAGATTTCTGTTACCTTCGGCTATATCTTTCAGATAGCTTAGTTAAGCTAGTTAGTTTAATTTAATTTCATAGTTATTTAAGTTCAAGACCGAGTGGAGGCTTTGTGTAAAGTTCCAAGTAGGAACTGATTGTAAATATTCTGAAAAATAAAGGGTATTGCACCCTTCTTAAGACTTACGTGTTTATTCACACATTTAAGCGATTATTCGCTTGTTAGTGTTCGTGGGGTTCTAAGTTAAAACTTTCGAATTAAATAAGTAAAACCCCACATAATTACTAATCAATCAATCTAATTACTAATTTTAATTATAAATCAATCTAATTACTAATTTTAAAATCATAAAAGTAGGATTCCTTGTAATGCTATTTATTTCTGAATGGAACATGTAACAGCAAGCATATGTATGTTTGCGATTTCCCAGACAACAGGGACGGGGGAGAAAAGGACTCTTATTGACATAAATTTTACTGATATTTGAATTTTTGTAAATTAGGAATTTAATTACTTTGTTATTTTATTTAAAAACTATACACTTTATATTATAACTTTACAAAAACCATGAACATATTTATTATCTTTACAATATCTTTATAAAAACTTCCAGTACAAAAATATTTTAAATATTAAATTAAATACTTCTGTTTTCTGCTTTATAAGTATAAACATAAACGTTTAAAGCTATAAAATTAAAAATTAGAAAAAAAAGTCAAAAATTGGAGATTTTAAAAACTAAGGGAATATTTGCAATTAGATACATAATTACATACTACATGATTGCTCTATGCAATAGTATACATACTGTATACTATAGAAATGAAATTCCATACTGTTAACATGTTCATTCCCTTAAACGCAGAAGAAAATACCTTAATAAATTTTAATTTCAAATTAGGCTTAATTTACCTGAGAATATTTTGAAGTGGTAAAATTTTCTATCGATTTTAACCATTTTTGTGATGAATACGGTTGCTTAGAAAATCTGTATGCTGACACTTTCCTGCTTGACGGCATTATGATTTTCTCGGCGTAAAGGCATACAACACTTTTATAAGCATAATGAACCCCCCGCCCAAAAATCAAGATTAAATTAAACATTCAATCTATTAAAACAACGTTATGGTTCATTGAAGCATCCTCTCACGACAAAGGACGAAAGTCCCCTAACTTGTTAATGCCATCTGAATCGAGATGGCCTTGTTTTGACCGAAGGAACTATCATTTGCACCCCACTGCGAGACACAATAATTTCATGTCATTAAACTTCCAGCCTTCAAAAGGGAGGCTTCGGTTTAAGGACGTATTGACGCTGCAGACCTTGTTGGTTGTTTTCTAACTATGATAGTAATTGGTGTTCAGGTACTAGAGCCTGGAAAATTTTACGGTTACAAATTAAAACCCACAGTTTTTCCACATTACATGAAGCGAGCGCTGTATATGGAGCATTGGGGATAAACTTTTTTTTATTGCTAAAAGACTTCGAAGAACAAATTCGATACAATGCAAACTTTACCTATAGATACCAATTTTACCTGTACTTACCTTATCACTAAACCCAACCACGCGTTACGCTTAATGATGTAAATGCTTAAATACTATATAATTTTCTGTCTGGTTGTTGCCGGGATTGAACACTGCTATCTGGAAGTTCTTGAACTTGGGAAAACTCATCTTCTCCACCGCCTACCTCGATTTTCTCCTACTGCTGTAGATGGCACCAGATGCGTGACGGCTCTAGCTGCTACAGGGGCAAAGCGCCTTTTCTCTTCTTTTCACTATCCAAGACTTCCTACGAAGGACATATTTTATGTACCATTCCTTTTTAGGATGTGTACGGAACTCTGTAACTGCTTTGAGAGTTTGTTAAATCTTTCGGATTTAACTTTTAACTTTTTAAAATTTAAACGCTTACTCAACCTCTCTTAGTGCAGTTACAAACTAAACTAAATACTTGCTACTATGAATTAGTTAGAATGGAGGAAGGAAACTGACTGATTGATCTGACTGGAAATAATATTAAATACAACTTTTCTTAAAATCAATTAATTCACACAAACCAAGCAAATTCTTCTTAATAAAACGTAACCTGAAAGGGAAGCAAGAATAAATCTTCTCTGGTACTCGGTAAAACAGAATACTATTTTAACTAAAACATTTCTAAAAATTCACTCATTTTAAAATAAATAATTCATAATTCATAAGAATAATTCATATTCATTAAATAGCAAACCTCATAAGCACCAGAGAAGAAATATTCAAACACCAGTCAATCAGTTCCATTACTAAAAAAATCAAGCTCTAGTTCTAACTTTCCTGGCACCTAAAACAAACATTTAAATTTTCAATAAAAATGTGGTTAGTACATATTTGCTAAAAACAGGGCGTGTTGTGAGTACCCTAAAATGCATAAACATTTTCCAATAACCCCAAGCAAAATCTCCATGTTTTCTTAAATGCCTCACGGCTCAAACAAATGGAGTGACTGAACAGATCAACTACGTTACACACAAAAAACAAATGCAAGTAATAACATAAAATCAAACTCATTTATTAATATCTAAAATAAATTTATGGGAAAACTGGCCAGACTACCCTTACATACAAATGCAATTAACATTCTACATTAAATTTCTCCAAGAGTTATTTATCAAGATTTTTGAATTTTAACATACCAGCGATTACTTAACCATTAACATAAATTTCGCATTTTCGACAATAAATTCTAAATAAGGCACACACAATCCTTTTCTTTTTTTTTTCAAATAATTTTCTCTTTCTCCCCAAATTAAGCAAGATTAGTTTAAATTAATTAAAAAATACTATAATTAATAATACTAAATTACTTAAAAAATACTATAATCTTATAAATAAGAATATTAAATAACTCACAATAAACAACCGGAATTTCATCATCATAGGCTATAGGCGACGTCATCATAGGAAGCTATAAGCTGCAGATGAGTTCTACTTCTCGCATCAGTTTCCGGAAAATTCTAAGTTCAAGAAAAATGACCTCTTGTAGAACCCCAATGAAGAAGATCGGCAATCAAATATTCTGAAGTATTAAAGTTGAAGGAGAAACAAAGGTAATAAACAAGATGACACTCAGGTGCTTCGGCTGTCAGCGACAACGGGAATTTTCGAGCGAAGACAGAATGTTGAATTTTTTTTCTTCTCACGAATGGAGCGCTTCTGTTTGGTACGAGCCATTTCACTTCCGTTTTACGGGAAAACCCGCTTCAGACTCGGAAGAGTTCGCTCTGAGTTCTACTTCTCGCATCAGTTTCAGGAATAAGTTCATCGCATCTTCAAGCCACCCGCAAGGCCAAAAGCTCGGCCGCGGGGCCAAAAGCCCTTTCTGCTAATTCTCTTCTCTGTATCAAAACTTATCTCCTAAATTCCGGCGAACACAGCCGCAGCATCGCAAATCTCTTCAGCTAAAAGCCGAGTCCGTCCGCAGAATGCAAGCGCAAGCCACCGCCACGGTAAGCTTAGCCGCAGGGCCAAAGGTTCTCTCTGCTAATTCTTTTCTCTGTATTCAAACTCAGAAACTCTCTCCAAAAACTCCAGACTCCATGAGGACTTCAAAACTCGCGCAACAACCGAGGAAAACTCGGTTTCTCCTCCCACTCACAATTATAGGTCCAAAAGTTACACATAAAATTAAATTCTTGCCAATCCGAGACTTTTCAATATAATTTAACAGGACAAATTCCAACCCCCAAACGAATCAAAATCAAGACATTGTCTACAGTAGCACCTGAGAAAACTGAAAACTAAAAATTCGACCACCCTTGTTAACAAGCGAAAAATCTAAGTAGAAACAACAAAAAACTGCCACTTCGATATCCAACTTACAACCTTTCCCTTTCTTCCGAAGCTATAAGCAAGGCAACATTCACAAAGCTGATACGTAAGTGAAAGCGGAAGGCCAATTACTATATCCACTTTTACAGCTTGGTAACAAAGACAAGAGAACAACGACATACTGCCCCAAGTTGCAACTGTCATTTTAAACGGCTATTCTCACAGATGTTACTTCCGTTAAAAGACGCTCCCCTTTCTGCGTTAGAAAATTGAACCATTGAAGGAAAAATAATTGCCTAAAGATTTTAAATACACTCTTTACAAATATATATAAATTCATTACACTTTGCACAATTTCAGATTTAAAAACTCAACTACAAACACAAATAAATTACTTAAATAATTGATTACTTAAATGATTAAAAACACTTAAATTAAAAACACGGAATTCGCGACACAACAAGTTACTGTTTAGGCAGCAGAGCCCCAGAATAATAGTGCAGGATTGCAAGGTTTATCCTTTTTTGGGTTATCAGTGTTTCAGTTTCCTAGATAAACAACTAATAATATCATTATAAAGTTGAGGAAGACTTTATAAACAATTGGACGATTTCGAACGTGGTTGCACAGTAGGGATGCATGAAATAGGCTTGTCATAACGAGAAATAGGCCGTCACCTGCACCATACGGATGCGGTTTTACAAAGGTGCTGGGAACAATAGTTGCTGCAAGATACTCACGGCGGAATCATTGAAAGGCGAAAGTGCATGATATGTGAGTTAAGATCGGGTGACTGTGCAGTAGGCCTAAACTGCCCCACCGATATCATTGTCCGCTGCTCAACGTGTTACAGCCTCTTCCATATCACTCGTGGCAACTGGGTGCAACAGCAAGTAGCAATGGCACGAACTTATCGAAACATTCCCTGCCCTGCCAAGTTCCAGCCTTAAAAAGGATTAGCTACAAGCACTTAATAAAACACTGATAACCCAGATGGAATATTTCAACAACGGAAAGACAGACATTTGGTTTTTGTCCCTGTCCCATACTTGTAACTCTATCCTTTGGCTGACGGAGCATTTTCCATCGCGTTTTTGTTGTTGTGCATGTATTATGTTAATCTGTTAAATTTGACAACTGGAAAATAATGTAATGTTTAATCTTTGATAATTGGCAACTGGTATATTCCACTAACCAGAAAAGCTCACACGCTAATGTACTCGCTGTCGTAACTGTTCCTATTCTCGCTAAGAATAAATAATTAAACGATATTTTTAATAACGAATCTTATTTCTTTCTACGCTAAACTACGCACGCTACCCACGCACAATTTGGTCCGCCGACCTACAGAAGAACCTGAACCTATGGATTAAACGCTATCGGTTTGAAACCAAAAGTAAACAATGACCATGTATATTGCAGCTTTAAATCGGAAACGCGGAAACATCAACGGACAATTTATAAGGATTTCAAATACTGTAACAGCAGCAGAAAAGCAAAACGAACCGGATATCGTGCAACTACCAGCTCATTTGGATACGGTGGTAAATATTCAGGAAAATTTCGAAGTGCTGAAAAACGACTACTACAGAATATTCAAGGATGATGGGTTTGAAGAAGTGGAAGCTTTGCTCTCTCAAATAGAGGAGGATGATCAAAAATTAGATGTAAGTCTAAAAACCTCTATTAATAAACTTAAAAATAAAAGTTACGAATCTGTAACAAATCAAAATAGTGACAGTCCTACGCGCGAGAGTTATTCTGTGTGTAATGATCAGTTTAAAAGGGCTTTAGTAAAACTGCCAAAAATTCCTCTTCCCAATTTTAGCGGAAAATTTGAAGAATGGAATTTGTTTAAGAGTCAGTTTAATAGTTTAATCAAAGAAAATCTATAACTTTCCGAAAATGAAAAGCTCCATTACTTACGCAGGGCTTCGAAGGGAGAAGCCAAATCATTAGAAACATCAGACGATAACTTTTCTTCACTTTTTAAAGCTTTAGAACAAAGATACGAGAATAAAAGAATTGTAGACTGTCATATTAAAAACATTCTAAATATGCCACCAATAAAGCATGAATCCGCTAAAGAGCTTCGCATCATGTTAGGAAAATATTTAGAAAAATCTTAGATTTCGCAAGAGATAAACTATCGAATGTTTTATTATTAAATGTTGTTCTTGACAAATTAGATCGTGAAACACGAAAACAGTATGAGCTAAAACTAAAGGATAATGAAGTACTCGATTTTGATACATTTTTGGAATTCTTAGAAAGAAAACGTCAAATTTTAAATAGCATCAATCCTAACATTCCATTTAAATTTAATTCGGAACGATCGAAGTCTCTTTCGGTTAAGTCTAATTAGTCACCTAAATTGTGTATCGCGTGTAAATCGCAATTGCATGCACTGTATCACTGCGATGAATTTAAACAAATGAAATTATCTGAACGAGTGGAGTTTGGTAAAGAAACATTGGCTTTGCTATAACTGTTCTAGCGAATTTTATATATTATCTCAGAGTAAATCGAACAGCGTTTGTTATATTTGTAAGAAAAATCCGATCATCATACATTGCTACATGCATATTCGTCGCCGCTGACGTATTCCAGTGCTTATGATCTAGACATCACCGGGGACGAGAGCTTCAGGAACCAAATCAACAAAATATAAATTCGTTAAGGTCAATTGATTCGCATCCGGCAGAAAATGCTCGTATTTCTTTCTTCTCAAATGGAAATAATAAATGTGTTTTGATAAATACTGTAATAATTTATGTCAGAAATTCAGCTGGTGAAAGCAAACCGTTGAGGGCGATCTTAGATTCGGCCTCTGAAAGTTCATTTATGTCTACAAAAGCAGCCGATGCGTTAGGTTTGAAGAAAGAATAAATAAACGTTCCGATAAGTGGATTAAACTAAACATTACGAAAAACGTTTCAGCTTATCTATCGAATGAAAGTAATGATTCACATTAGGAAATTGACTTATTAATTGTGCCTAATATAACTAATCTCACAACCTCCAAAAGAATTAATGTTTCGAATTTTTACATTCCAAAAAAAAATCAAACTTACTAACCCATTATTTTTCGGTCCTCAAAAGGTCGATATTCTTTTGGGTGTAGAATTATTCTTCTCTATTTTGAGAGGTGATAAAATAAAATTGGGAGACAATTTGTTCTTGCAATCAAGCTGTTTTGGCTACCTTGTTTCGGGTAGTATCTCAGACAATAATTTGTGTTATACACCAAAACACTGTTTCTTGTCTAAAAATTTCGAAACTCTCAACAAAACGCTCACAAGCTTCTAGAAAATAGAAAAATTAGAACCACGCAAAATTTTCAGTGACGAATTAAATTAAATGAACACTTCGTAAAATCACATTATAGGAAACCAGATGGTAGATACGTGGTTGAAATGCCACTCAAGCCAGATGTCGTGAACATCATCGTTAATTTACGCGAAAATAACGAGCGGTTTGTTAAAAATTAGACGAGATGAAAGATTTTTAAGAATATAGTATTTTAATACTCCTCAGCACAGGGCAATAGGCTCATTCAAAATACGCAACATCCACAAAATAAACGTTACAACTGAATTCAGCCATCTATCTTTAGAACAACAATCTCTCTGACGTTGCCATTCCGTAGCAACTAAATTTCCAACTTTCTCTCCACCTTGAGGTTTTGGGAGAAAACTCAAAAGCAAAATAATAAGCATTAGCAAAAATTACAAAAACATATTAATTTGATATACAAGTAGAACAATTTTAAGAAATTTATGAATATGTGAACTAAATCTGAATTTTGTTCAGTTCAAAATTCTAATACAAATGTTAAATAAAGTTCAAGTTTTCTCAAAGCCAATAAAAGTTTATGCTTAGAGATTGAGTCTTTGAACGTGTTTTACTAGTCGACCAGAGCGAGTCTGAACATGACTAAGTTCATTAAAATCATTTTCCATTTCAAAATGATTATTACTTACCGCATCAGGAACAAATTCGTGATCATGAATTCACATTCATGTATTACCTTGTAAAATCTCGCTGGCCCAACTTGTCAGAAACTGGGGTAGTGATTGATACTATGTGTGAAATTTACACAGAAACGTAAGAAGGGCTTAGAACCCTTTTTATTTTTATCTTTAAAATGACAGATGCGTCTACTTGACGCTCACAAACTGCGCCAACCCGGCGGTAAACTAAACCAAAACGTAAAACTAAAAGTAATGATTAGATGAACAAATATCAAAACACTACCGAGGAGGCTCTGACATCCTAAACTAACCGCGTTTTTAATTACCGCTGAGATTCAGCTAGATTTCTGATTAAACAGTTGAAAATTAGCACTTTTGTAAAGCTAGGCACACATGCTGACATGTGCTGATCTAAATTCTACCGAGGAATATCACTAGCGTAACTTCAAAGCAAGACTTTCAAACTCTGGTTTCGTCTACTATTTAATTCAACTAGCTTCCGCTAAATTTGAATAAACTGCGCGTGCTACTACAATTTACATACTCTGGCACGGGCATTTCTAAGGGGAAATGAAGACTAAACAGGAAAGGTAAATTAACTTAAAATAAATGTAGTTAAATTAAATATAAACTATCAACCTCTGGAGGGTATAGTCGTTGTACTGGTCTTAACACATTTCCATTAGGAGTTTTTAGTCTGACAACTCCATCTTTACCAGGGTAAAGCTCCAGTACTCTTCCGAGGGACCAATACAGTCGTTTTTTATTATTTGTATCAATTAACACGATGTCCCCTAAATTAATTTTGTCACATCTCTTGCAAATTGAAGAACGAAGGAAACCTAAATATTCTTTCCTAAATCTTTGTTTCAAAGGATCTCTTACTTTCTGAAGATATTTCTATCTTTTAACAATATTGATCTTTTCGATTTGATCTAAATTAGGAACTTCATTTATACGAATGTCCTGAAGGAACATTGAAGGAGTCAGAGTTTTGAGCTTTGGTTCTTCTGACACATAGGTTAATGGTCTATTGTTCATAATGGATTCACATTCACAGACTAAAGTCTGTAGTTCCTCATATGTCAGAGAAGAACGTTCAAGGTTCTTTTTCAGGAGATCTTTGAGAATTCCAATCAAGCGTTCCCAGAACCCTCCCCAACATGGGAAAGCGTGTGGATTGAACTTCCAGCGAATTTTGTTCGCTTCAAATTCATTTTGAATCTTCTTCCAATCCAGTCTCTTCAAAGCGGTATTTAACCCAATGAAATTAGAACCATTATTAGAATACAATACAGATATTCGTCCTCTCCTTGCAACAAATCTTCGTATAGCCTGGATCAAGGCATTTGTACTTAGAAAAGGTATCAGCTCCAAATGTACGGTTCTGAATACTGCATAGGAAAACAGGACAATCCAAATCTTCTCTTTAGATTTAGTCAAAAAAGGGCCCGCTAAATCAATTCCAGATACCTGGAAAACAGCTCATATTCTAGTTCAGTCTTTCGGAAGGGGCGGAAAAGGTACCTAAAGATTTTTAATTCTTTGTTTTTTACAGGTGATGCATTCACTGATCACACTGCGAATGGTTCTTTTTCCATTTAAAATCCAAAATCGCTCATGCAGAATGGTTAAGAGAGTGGATATCCGAGCATGCTTGTTCGCAATATGTTCTTGTTCAATATATCTTATTACTACCACATGCTTGGAAGGGCAGAATTATTGGAGGAATAATATCCTGAGTTTTATCTTCATTTGTTAATCTGGACTTCAGTGGTAAAATTCCTTCATCATCTTCATAAACATCAAGATTTATCAAATTCTTTCGCGTCTCTTCATCACCGAAGCATTCTTTATGTACAGAACGGAAAAGTACCTTTTGAGCATTTAACAGTTCTTCTTTTGTAAAAGAGTATTTTCTCAGATCTTAAGACTTTGGCTGAAAACGTAACACCTAAGCTAAAACTCGGATCATCTTTGAGAATTTCGAAAACTCTCTTGCTAACAAAAGTGATACAATGGACTCGACCTCTGAGTTCTTAGCAGATATGACAGTGCGTCCTTTTTCCATTTCCACTTCCTTCTTATTGATATTCACTATTGACTTTGGCCACTGCTCCTTTGAATTCTTCAACCAAGGTGGTCCCTGCCACCACATGGATTTCTGAAGTCGTTCGATTGCATATCCCCTCGATAGAAGGTCAGGTGGGTTCTGACTACTTGGAATATGGTACCAGTCTTCGCGAGCTGTGAATTTTCTGATTTCATTCACTCGGTTGTTAACGAATACAGACCAGGGTTCTTGCCGTGTAATCCATGTAAGAACTGTTGAAGAATCAGTCCAAAAGAATGTTTCATATTCGTCAATTTTTAAAACATTTTTCAGAGATTCGAACAATCTAGCTCCGATTGTGATCAAAACCCATTTCTTCCGAGGTACACCTTAAAACATAACTTTTTGAACTTCCCTTATCAATCATTAATCTAACTTTACGTCTTTTATATGCTTAAGTAAAAGCGGAACGTTGCGCGGTTTTTTTTTTTCATCACTTCCATTTTGTCTTAAAAGTTTAAAATATCCAGAAACAAATTAGGTAAGAATAATATTTAAACTTCAATAAAACAATAATCAATAACTTCAAATCGGAAGTATAAAGTAATTAACTTACCCTATCTATTCTTCCATCCGACATATATCCAACAAACTCGCCCACCTGGGGGCGCCATAATGTCGTAAACATCATCGTTAGTTTACGCGAAAATAATGAGCGGTTTTTCAAAATTAGACGAGATGAAAGATCTTTCAGAATATAGTATTTTAATACTCCTCAGCACAGTGCAATAGGTTCATTTAAAATACGCAACATCCACAAAATAAACGTTACAACTGAATTCAGCCATCTATCTTTAGAACAACAATCTCTCTGGCGTTGCCATTCCGTAGCAACTAAATTTTCAACACCAGAATCTTAAGTGTTGGGAAGTTCTAAAGAAATCGCATTGAATACAGTAGATCAGTTGTGGACACGCTTGGAACGGGATCCTACCTTGAAAACGCTTTACGTAGAATTTCTTAATGAATGTAAAAATTTGGATCACATGGTGGAGGTGAAAGAAGATACACTTGTATATGAAGGGTATTATATACCACACCACGGCGTACTGCGTCCCACCAGCAAAACAACTAAACTACGCGTAGTCTTCAACGAGAGTTCGAAAACGTCCAGGGGACATTCATTAAATGATTTATTGTGTAAAGGAGGAGTGCTTCAAGAAGACCTCTTTTCGATTCTAATTAGATTTAGAAAACACATTTTCGCCTTTACTGCTGACATCAAACATATGTTCAGAATGATTGAAGTTAATCCTTCGCAAACTAAGCTGCAAAAAATCTTATGGAAAGATCGCAAATTCGCGCCGATTAAGGTTTACCAATTACGAACTGTAACGTATGCGACCGCATCCGGCCCATAGTTAGCCACTAAAGTTTTACAACAAATTGTCCTAGATGAGGGAAAGAACTTTCCTTTAGCTTCAAGAGGAGTTCTTCAGGATTTCTACATGGACGATTGCCTTTCTGATTCATCAGAATTCAACAAGTTAGAAAAACTTATGTCAGAATTAAAGCAGCTTCGCCAAAGGGGAGGAATGACTTTGTACAAGTGGTGCAGTAATAAGGCACCATTCACTGAACTGCAAGAGTCCACGCTTCATCGAAATTCTGAAGAAATAATAGTTAAAACGTTAGGAATGATTTGGAATAGTTTAAGCGACTCCTTTATGTGTAAAGTAAGCATAAGCGCTAATCCTAACTTCATCAAGAGAGATGTACTATCTCAAATAGAACGCATCTATGATCCACTCGGACTCTTGGGTCCTGTTATTGTTAAGGCAAAAATCTTTATGCAACAGTTATGGTTGCTTAAGCTAGATTGAAAAGAAACACTACCTCCAAATATTGCCGAATAATGGGAAAACTTCATTAGAACATTACCACATTTGGAATATATTCACGTGCCGAGATGTTTTTTAAAAACCGATACCAAGTTGGTAGTACTTCAAGGTTTCTCAGACGCATCTTCAAAGGCTTATGGTGCAGTGATCCAGATCCAAACTGTAGCCAACACCAACTGTAGCCAACGGTGAAGTAAACAGTACACTTCTTTGCAGCAAATCACGCTTTGCCCCTATAAAATGCATTGCAATTCCATGTCTAGAGCTTTCTGCATACCTTCTCGCAAAACTAACGGAAAAGGTCCTAACAGCTGTTAAACCTCAAATACACTCTGTGAAATTGTACTCTGATTCTACAATAGCCCTAGCATGGATCAACTCTTTCAAATCCTCATTAAGACATTTGTAGAAAACCGAGTATCACAAATCCACAAGATATCTACGGAGTTCGAATGGAATCACATTCCTTCAAAGTTCAACCCAGCAGACCTGATCTCCAAAGGACTAGAAGTTAAGTAAACTTGCCGCTAGTAAACTTTGGTAGAAAGGACCAGGCCTTTCAAAATTAAATTCACCTATTCCTCCGACTTTGTAAAACCCCAGTAGTTCAACTGACAAACTTTATACTGATGAACTCATAACTGTTTCTAAAGTGACATTAAGTTTTAATAATGACTCCTTTTTTAATAGCTTATTTAATATCAGTAACAATTTTCATAAACTAATTAGAATTTTTGCCTTTATTTTTAGATTTTGCAGAAGATGCACATCTCTTAAAACGCATAAGGAGAACCCACACGCGAAGAATATGAAGGAGCATAAAATTATCTGCTAAGTATTTTTCCGCGGTGATACCAGCTTTAGAAAAGGGGATCTTCATTTCCACTTACGAGTAAGCTTAAATTTTTTAATCCCATTTTAGATCCTTTCCTATCTTATTCTAATTTCAGCTTACAATTTCCTGCCAGAATGTAAATTCAGAAACGCAGATAATGCAAATGAGAAAGAGTATTATTTAAGTCGTTACTTAACCGACTTCAGGAGAGAGAGTCTAATTCCCTGACTAGCGCGCGTTTGTCTTCTGGCTACGTCTCTCTTAGCTATTATTACGCTCGGCCATATCTTAGGCCCTTGCTAGGCTTCGCTGATTTAATTAATATTTAGGGGCCAACTAGTTAGATTCTAATAGCTTCGACTATATCCTTTAAAACCCTCTCAGCGTTACGGCCGGATTTTTCCGTATAGAAGGCTGTCTTCTATATTCATTACACATGAAAATTTCTGCTATTTTTTAATATATCTGATTTCGGTTTGGATTTATATTGGAAGAAAAGAAATCAAGGTACAAAATGAAAGAGTCATTTTTTAATTAAAATCAAGAAAATATTTTTTGTTCGTGACATTTTGAGGAACTTTGAAATTTCAAGGCTAAACCCATAACGCTCGGAAGGTTAAGAGCTTTAGTTAAGCTAATTTTAGTTCAAATTATTAGTATTTTAAGTTCAAGCCCGAGTGGCGGCTTTATGTAAAGTTCCAAGTCGGAACTGACTTGTAAATATACTGCGTAATAAAGGGTTTTAAACCCTCCTTAAGTCTCACGTGTTCTGTTCACATTTAAGCGATTATTCGCTTGTTAAGTATTCGTGGGGTTTGAAGTTGGAACTTAAGATTCAAAGAGGAAACCTCACAAATCTATATAGCCATATTTGCATGTATGGCGACTAAAGCTATTCACATGGAATTTGTGTCAGATCTAATTAACTAGATAACTTCAGAAGCTCTAATTGCTGCCTTAAAGAGATTTTTTGCGCGACACGGCAAGAGTTAATAGCGATAACGCAACCAGCTTCACTGCAGCTTCTGTAGGGTTAAAAGTATTATATAAATTAATGTTAAACAATGAGGACATTTCAAGCCTGTTAGCCTCAGAAGGTATCAGGTAGAAATTTTTGCCTCCTAGGATACCCAGTTTCGGCGGCCTTTGGGAGGCAAGTGTAAACGCCTTCAAGTACCATCTAAAGAGAATGGTAGGTTCCGTTAAGCTAACTCTAGAAGGATTTCTAATAGTAATGGTTCAAATCGAGGGCATCCTCCATTCGCAGCCACTCTCACCCTTATCTACTGATACAGATGATTTTCAATCATTAACTTCTGGACATTTTCTGATAGGGAAACCGAAAAATGCCCTCCGAGAAACAAATTTAATTAACAAAAGAGATAATCTTCTAAGTAGGTGGCAGAGGACTCAGAAATTAGTTCAAAGCATTTGGAAACGCTAGCAAAACAGCTATCTAAGCCATCTACAACAGCGCTCTAGGTGGGTGCTTAAAACCAAATATAACTCCTGGCATGCTAATTTTACTAAAGGACTCTCAACTTACCATTTGCAGTTGGTATTTGGGTCGAATTATTAAGGTAACCCCTAACTCTGACGGAAACGTCAGAACTGTAGACGCACGTCAAATGGTGTTTTCAGAAGACCAATTTCAAAAATTTGTATTTTACACATTACGGATAATTATATTTCTACTGTTGGATAATTTATTTCATTCTCACTGAATTATTAATTAGTATATTTTTGTTGTATGTTATGTTATTATATGTTTGCATTCATACTTTATTTTATCTTAAATTTGAAATGTAATATTTTAACGCCAGGCGGAATGTTCCATACATGTAACTTTATCGCTTGGCTGATGGAGCACTTTCCCATCGCATTTTTGTGGGGTGAGGCGCTGTGGTCGTGAACGATGGAGGCAGCATCTTACCAGAGCTCCGAAAATTTTATATATGTTTTTCAGAAAAATGTTTATTTCCTTAGAAACGTTTTTACGATTTTCCCCCGCAATGCCTCGCCCTAAAAAAAGTCCTTCACTGTGTCCGTACATACAGACGTCACCCCAAAAATAATCCACTTGAATTCGGTAATGGTCAAAAATGGATATTTCCGTTGAAATATGATACCGTTGAAATATGATACCTTACTATGGCACGCTAAAGAAAAAATTGATAATCATCTAAATTATCCAAATTTTCAATTCACAAACATAATATGTATTACAAATCTTAATACACACAAACACAAAATAACACTTTACGCTGTTAAAATTGCTCATCTTCTTAAATATCAACAACTATATAATATTTCTACTAAAATACATAATGTAAACAATAGTTCGCTCGATGAATGAACGAAAAAATTCGAAATTATCAATCAAAAAATATGTGGGCATTGTGACGCACAGGTATTGTTAGCGACCGCATCTTTCGTATTCGAATAGCAACCGGATCATTCGTATTCGAACAGCAAACCGCACCATTCGTATTCGAATAAACCGCATCGTACGACAAATGCAAGTAACGAATTTGTGAGTACCGATTCAGTACTTCGAGTCAACCGATGTACCCGTTACTCGGTAACGAATACATGCGGTTTGCTCCAGCTCTAATGTTTAGTCTCTGAAAATTGGTAACTGCAGATTCCACTACGCAGAAGAACGCTCACATGCAAATGTGCTCGTTGTTGTAACTGTTCCTATTCTTCCTAAGAATAAATAATTAAACGATATTGTTAATAACGAATCTTATTTCTTACTACGCACGCTACCTAAGCACAATCCCCATGTCACTACTAAGATGCTGACATTTTCGTCTGCATTCACTACCTTTCTATCAGGCTATAGACCTTTTCTATCATATCGTCATCGATTCGGTATTACAGAATTGGACAGTTGTGAATGTGGCCAAGAATTTCGGAACATTATGCCTTTTCCTGTTGTCTTACGAAACATTTTCACTTGACTTCACATCTATCAAAAACAAAAGGAGCTTCTAACTAAATTGAGTAAAATATTGCAGTTCTGTAATGAACGGTACTCATCAACTAGTTAAGCAAGCTATCGGTTGCATATTCTTTATTTATTTTATCATTTTTTGTTTATTATATTAGTGCTTGTAAAATTTAATCAGGAACTGTTTCTGTATTAAGTACCTACTTATATGTAGCATATAAATGTAAGATGCCATTGTTCATGCAACACTATAACTCTATGTACGTACCTTCTGATTTTGTAAATGAATGCCCTCTGATTTGTCAGCCCTAGCCTGTAGTGGCAGCTACTGGATAGTAGATCTATCTACTGAGCAGACACTATATTCTGTTTGGTATATAAATTAATTCAGAAGTCTGATCCACGGATATAAATAAATAAACAAATATCAATCGTGGTGCTTGGCTGATCCACGGTTAATATTTGGCTGAGGCAGGGTTGAGCTCACATTGGACTTTCAGCACCTTCCTGTAACCCCACAGCATTGATCATTAAGTGCCGGCCGAATGGCATCGCACAATGTTCAGCCACGAATCCCGCTTCAATCTGGGAAAGATCACCATCGGAGTTACGTGTGGAGGGGATAGGGTCAGCAGTCCCTGTCAACCTTTGTTTTACAGAAGTACACGATCATTACCCGTATGGGATTATGTGGATGCTATCTCTTACGAGAACACATCGACTTTAACAGTTCAAAGCTATGTTGATGAAATCCTGCGACTGTTTATATTACCCTTCATTGACATATTATCTTGGAACCCATACGGCTCGCAAGGTCATCAGACCTTTCGTCAAAGTTTACAAAGCGTGCATCACCGCTAAAGGGTTTTCACCAGTTAATGATTTGAACATTTACACTGGTGTGCAAAACTTAAGCAACAGCAGGGTTTTTTGCCATAACTCCACGAGAAATCAATTGAGAAACATGAAATGCAGAAATAAAGAAGAGTATTATGTACGTAAAGGATGGCGAAAGCATCGGAGCTGAAAAATGAATACAATGCATACGGTATGGAATCAAACAAAAACAAGCTTTACTGAACGCATAGTATCGTGACACATGATTGTCTATCCAAGAGGAAGAACAACAAGCAGATGTTCCTTAATATGGGATATGTCCTCCTGTCACTGCAATGGTTGCTTCGCACCGTCTCTGCATACTCAGAACCAGCTGGTGCAACATTTCTTGCGGTAGGAGTGCCATTCCTCAATCAGCATCTGTTTGAGTTGTTGGGTGTTCTCCGGAGAATGTAAGCGTGCTGCAATGCATCTTCCCACAGCATCTCTCACATGTTCGATGGGATTTAAATCTGGGAAGTACGCTGGCCAATCCATTCGAGTGATATCTTCACTTTCCAGTAGCTCCTCAACAGCACGAGTCCGATGCGGCCTGCATTGTCATCCATAAAAATTAAGTCTGGACCAATGGCACCTCGGAACAGACGCACAGAGGGAAGGAGTACCTCCTCACAACAGCGATCCCCGGTTACAGACCCTCTGTCGAAAACGTGGAGCTTATTCCTCCCGTTCAGCATAATGCCTCCCCAGACAAGAATTCCAGTACCACCGTTACGGTGTCTTTCCTTGATGTTACTGGAATGAAACCGGGTCCCGACCTCTCTCCAAATTAAAACGCGTTGAGAATCGCTTCTGGTACTGAACCGATTCTCATCCGTAAAGAGGACACGACTCCATTGATCAGTTGTCCAGTTTTTGTGCTCTCTGCACCACTGTAAACGGTGGCGTCGGTGGCCAACTGTCAACGGGAGGCAGCGCTCAGGACGGCGGGCGAATAGGCCCCCTTTGTGAAGGCGTCTGGCCACAGTAAACCGCGACAGTTGTCGCTTCGTTGCTGTACAGAGTTGCTGAGCAATGGCGCTTCCTGACTGCTGTCGGCCTCTTTTCGCCTGCAGGAAGATATATCGGTCATCCCCTGCAGATGTCGTCCTCGGGCGTCCACCACCAACCTTTCTAACAGCTGTACCTGTGGTTTGGAACGCTTTCCAAGCTCGCGAAACGACACTTTTGTTGATTCCGAACTCTGCAGCTACACTGGTGACAGTACACTCCTCCTCCAGCTTTCCGATCATTCTTCCACGTGTGAAGTCGTCCAGGTGATTTCTTCTAGCCATATTTCACGAACTGACTCACTGGCACTTGCAGCGAATATGCTGAATTGCATCTTCGTCCTTCCTTTTATTCTACTGTTGAGCTGCGCGCGCCGACATCACGCGTTTTGTGTACGCTCACGTCGCCTCTGACGTTTCGTTCCTGATATTTGCATACACATGACGTTTCTACTGACTTACGTGTTCATTGTACTGATCTCCAGACCTCCTTTTCTGCAATTTCATGGCTTTCTGCTAAATTTTTACATTGTCGCTTAAGTTTTGCACACCAGTGTAATATGCAACTGCTAACCACCGAGGAGACCTATGACCTTGAATTTTGAATCATTTCATTACCTGTTTATTAGCATTACGCACATTTAATTTTTAATAAAAATAGTCACTGCATTTTTTTCACTTATTTAATTTTTTGCAAAAGAGGGCATAATAGATTATTTTCCCTTAACAAACATATGCAAACGACTGATCTGATTATGCATTTTATACATCCATATATTATTGAGAATGTAATGTGGTAAGTATTTTTTTTCTTTTTAGTTAGTTATGTTTATTAAGATCGTTTCTCTGTGTTTTTGTTACTAATAAATTTTTATTATTATTCTTGAATTCCTTAAAAACATTAAACTCAAGTGTTTGATGAAAACGGGTTTTCAATGCACTACCTATACTAACATGGTATTCAATATATCAGTAGGCATATATATATACTTATTAATGCATACTTAATATATATACACACACACATATATATATATATACTTAGGTATAAAACTATTTGATTATTTTAAGTTTTAACCTTCAGTTTGTGCCTTTATTGGTTCAGGAACAGGCTAATTTATTTGTGCTTCTTTTGTTATACCAAAGCCTCCTGATGTTGATGGAGTGAAAGATGTAATTTTTTTATTTCATTTTTGGTTTTTCTTGCAGTTTGCAGCGTAATCTGGTTGTGGAGTTTTTGCATATGTTTAGTCCGAAATGAATTTTAACCCTTTGCTATCGAGAGGTGGCTCTCACTCACCATGTGATTTGGTGCTGTAACTCGAGAGGTGACTCTCGCTCACCACTTGGTTTGATGCGCGGCAATTACGTTTAGTTTCTTCGAAGTGGGTTCCTATACTCTTCCTGTGTAATCTTATGAAAGTGTAAAATGATATCCCTTTAAATGGAGATGAGATTTTCTTATCTGAAATTAGTCCGCAACCACGAACCAGACTGCATTTTCGGCATTAGTTCGAACCTGACAGTAGTGGCAAAGAGATTACTAAAGTTTCTGATCCTTAAAAATATGGAACATTATACTGAAATAAGTTCAAGTGAAGACGAGTTCTATTTCACGTTGCTTAACGAGGAAATTACGTCTCTGCACACAGAGCTTGACAATATGGAGAATAACAGCAGTGGTGATGAAGCAAGAGGTGTTAGAAGACGAAAAATCAGAGTCTTATAAAATGAATCAGACAGCGATGCTGATACTACACAAGACTCACAATCGGAGAGTTCGGAGTGGATTAGTTGCACTGAATCTAAAGAAATACCGTCAAGAATACCATTTAACCGGCGATTCTACTGCAGAACTGCACGTTCCAACAGATGAGACAGAACCATTGCATTTTTTAAAACTCTTTGTTACTAACGAACTAGTGAATGAAACTAATAATTATGCCAAAAAAAGTTAGAAGGAAAGACATTATCACCGTACTCGATATGGCGAAATGTAACTATCGAAGTAATGTGGGCATTTATTGGTGTTGTATAAACAATATCCTGAACCTGGAAAAAGACATCAAACGATATATTATTGTAATACTTGGCCCAACAAGCTGGGCATGCATCTTGGGATAGCTACATGAAATATCATACACAGAAAATTACATAGACTAATATTTAAGAAATTATGTTTATAAAAGTGTAAAGATCAATAAAATGTTAAAATATAAAAATTTTATACATTAATTTGATTGTGTAATTCAAGTTACTGATAAGAAATGCGTAAAAAAGGCTGCGAAACATCTCAAGTTGCTGAAGCACTGTGCGAAAAAGGCCCAAGCTACGAAAATTCGTAGCGACGCCAGGAAGCAATGGCGATAATTTTAAATTTTTACCCATGCCCTGCTCCTCCCTCTCTGAAGTTATCCACATACGATGACTATCCATCATCAGAAGGGATCCTCACCTCGAAACGCCGACCCGTCATCTGAAAAACACGGCTCAGGAAGCTGCCAAAATCATACTAGGGTCGAAGAAAAATCCGAAACTACTGGCAATTCTCCATCCGAGATACTCATCAGTCGTGATCTTCGTCTGCCTAGTGATCTCTTGTTTGGCGCCCTCCGGATGCGCCTTCATCGCCTGAGGAATACATTCAAGATGTCTAGGCCCGGTTTGATGTGATGCACAACTCTGCATGAGAGAGAATCGACTTGGCTATGGAGGAGATGAAGACCCGCTACGACACGAGAGCTATTGGACATCGTTTCAACGAAGGAGACAAGGCGTGGTTGTGGAATCCGACTCAAGCAAAGGACTCTGTCCGAAACTACAGCTTAGGATAGTCCGTACACAGTCCTAAACAGGCTGAACGATGTCGTGGGTCCGATCCGTTAGTCATCGAACTCTAAGTCTAAAGTCGCTCAATAAGATAGGTTAGCTCCTTACTATGGCCATAGTACGTAGTGTATGTAATTGTAAATAGTATAAGACCACAGTCCTTTTTGTATTTAAAATTTGATGGTGTTTGATAGTATTTGATTTCTATTTGGTGTTTGATAGTATTTGATTTGCTGAAAGTTACTTATTGCAATTATTGTTTATCTTGTTATTGTAATGCAATGTTTATTATTGCATTGATGCCTTAGTTGTAAATTTGGCTTCCTGTCCAGGGATTGTACTGCCCGGGACGCGTTGTTCTTGGGAAGGGGGCAGTATTACGGATTTCGTATTTATTTAGAATTGTAATTAAAATTGTTTTATTTTCCTGTGGAACGCAGACGAATTTGAAGAGAAAGCTACGCCAGAAAAAATAAAAATGCAAGAGTACGTGCATTTAATATTTAATAAATAAATATATCGTAATTGCTTTCGCCATCGAGAAAATATGTTTTACCGGAATGTTCTTGTGAATAATTAAAAAGCTTATTAAAGGCAAATTAAAACACCTCAGCTCAGCTGTTGTAGTTGTTTTAAGTGAACGGGTATTGTTTACTTAATGCTGTTACTGATTGTAGGAAATTCACTGTGAGATTGAATTAAATTTCTTTGTTTTAAATCGAGTTCTGTTTAACATTTGAGATATTGTGCGAATACTCTGAGGAAATATTTCAGTATTATGTTTTATTTCTTGTGAAAAGAATATATTTTATTAACTTTTTAACGGCTTGTGCATTCAATTCATTACCAACCCATACGCATGCAACAGTACTTTAAATGAGAGAAAAAATAAATATATACAACTACTTACAAAACTTCTGATACTAATAATCTCACTAAATTTAATTCCCAGGAGAATTCTAACATTATGGTAGGTGTAATGACATTAATGCTGCTACAAAATGTGCCAAAATTTTGAATTTATTAAAAGAAAATTTCTCTATTCTTCAGCCTCAGCTTCTTCACCATCTTTTCGATTTTTATCACGCATATCCAGAAAAGATAATATACAGACAATATCCAGAAAAGTCTTTTTAAGAACTGTGTTTCAAAAACCTATCTCTATTTGCAAGTGATGTTTGCATGGAATGTAAACAAATCAGCTACAAAATACTATTATGTATAAAGCAAACGTTATAGACAAATAAATCCTTTATACATGCAATATGAATTTCAAATTAATCATATCGATTCAAGGTTAATATAAAGAAAAAGGCAGTTTAAGCATCGAAAAGCAAGAATTTAACTACAGCAAAAAATCTGCTGATATTTACAATCCACAGTTATTATAAAAAAATGCTAAATAACTTAATAAAAAAACTAATTAGTTTTTTTAAACCAAATATATTATAAATGTAATGTATTATTATTATTATTATTTTTGTTTGTTAAAAGAGCTTATTTATGTTATTAAAATCTAAGAAAAACTACTTTATATTTGCTATTCTGAATTTTCTGAAAATTGAAACTGTTAGTTTGCATCTACAATCAAATGCAGCTTTCATGGATAGTCACTGTTATCTTGTATTTAAAAATTTGTTTTAAAAAAGGAAAAAATACAGACACATAGAATTTTATATAAAGATTTAATTGGTTTTTTTCAGGAAAATATATACAATAGTTACACATTAGTAAAGTTAGCAAAATTATTTTTGAAATAAATCCCCTAAATGAACACCTAACAGCCTTAATTATCATATACCCTACAACAATTGATATCTGTTATATGAAACAGTAATATTTCTTGTTTTAAATATTAGCAACTACTGTAATTATTAATCATTAAAATAATAATTTTGATTATCACAAAAAAGCAATTGGTAAATACATAAATAATACTATCTGATGTTTTAAAATATACATGTTACTTCATAAAAAATTTAGATAGTGAAATAAAATTTCCCCAGCAAATGGTTTTTAATATCTGCAGTTGCCATGCAAATAATTTAGCAGTCTGGAATCATTAAAAAAAAGAAAAAAAAAAAAACAGATGGATGTAAAAAGCAAAATATGCAAAACCTGTTCTTCATAACAAAACTTCAGTTAAAAAGAATATTTAAACTGTGGTCCCTTAATACATATATACAATATATTAAAAAATACAGTAAAACAAATATTTTACAAAGCAATCGCATAAATGAGCTATTAAGAAACCAAAACATATCATTCATATTAGATTTTCTATGAGTAACAAATTAATCACAAGTCATTTGAATATCGTTTATGCCTACTTGATTTCAAAATTCTTATAAGTGTACGGATCAATAATTAATATTTTTGAAAGTTTTAATAATACAAAATAATACTTTTTAAGAATTATAAGCTTGTTATACATGTTACAAAACTTAATTTTAAAGTTAGTGGAAAATCTTATTTTTCAGTAACAGATTTGTTTGCATATAACAGCTTAATTATGTAAAATATTAATGAAATTTTAAACCAGATTGCCAAGACCAGAAAAGTTGCTGTTTTGAAATTTTGAAGATGTAAAAATCTTTCAATCAGCTTTCTTTTTGCTCTCATCATACCGATATATTTTCCAAGGGAAAATGATTTGCATTATTTCTTCATATATTGTGTTTCTGCACAAAAAATGTAATTTGGAAAAATGGTGCACACACTTTCTAATCTCAATAGCTTAATTACTTTCAATTAAAGAGGTTGAAATAATACCATTTTGCAAAAACTTTAAAACTACCTTTTACAAATATGACACATAACAAACATAACACATATTAAAAACATGTTGTAAAAAAATAATACACTGCTTTTTAAGGCCTAACTACATGGTAGTGCTAATACTGTTAATAATCAATAATGTACAGTGGAACATTGCCAAAAATGAAGATTAATCTACATCTCTAATTAATACTTATTTCTAATGCTTCTCTTTTTTCCCATAATTCAAAAAAAATTATCAAATTTATGTTCAAGTATTCAGGTAAAATTTTAATGTTCTCTTTGCACTTACATTCTACTTTTCAAGAAACCGTTTAATAAAAACTTAAAATTTACAGGAATACTTTTAAATTTAATAAAAATGAGGCAGTTCTGAATAGGAAAAATAATACATTTCAGATGTGGTAAACTATACTCACGATCGAAGGATATTCTTTTTGATACATTCTATACAATTTTAAAAAAAAATAATTAATGTTTTTTACATTAATTAAAAATCTTAGATTTATCATTCATGAACATCATTGTCAACAGTTTGTACGGCAAAATATGTCCCATTTCAGTATAATATATTAAAGAATTATTCATAATTTATTTAAACAGTAGAAAAGTTCAACTTGTTGAGTAAAAAAAAAAACAGGACAACTAAAATCTTTACCAACACATGAGCAATGCGTAAAACAAAAACAACTAAAAACTCTGTGCGTATGTTTCACATCTGATGATAGAAGGACACAATGCAATGTCTGCAATTCCAAACAAACTGCCATTAAAGTCTAATGCTGAAATTTGTGGAACAATATCAGATCTTCGAAAGGTCCAGGATTTCTCCTGAAAAGTTTAGAAACTAAGAATTTTGGAGACACATATTCACAGCACAGTTAACAGCTTCATCAATTTCTTCAAACACTGGCACACCTGCTCTAGTTGCTAAGTCCGAAAGATAAACGCGCCCTCTGTTATAATCTTTGACAGCCTGAGTAGACAACTGTAATCGAAAAAGAAAGAGTTTAATGCACCTATATTTAAACAATAAGCATACAGCCACAGATAAAAATATAAAAACATACCACATGAACTAAATTTGAGTTTTTATGAAATAATAAATTAAAATAATATCAAATACATAATATTCATATGTTGAATTGCCTGACAAGTTTAAAAATCCCTAAAAAGTAGAATTTCAGCTAGCTCAAACTTAAACTACTTGATTAAGGATCTTTAAAAAATAAAAATTGCAGTATGGAAATTTCAAATTACAATACAGTCTTATGAGCATTTCTTAATAATACAAAAAGGACCATTAAATATTTTATAATGATAAAAAAATCATACTTTTTAAAAATTAACACAATTAAAAATAATAGAAAATATGAATATTTTACTTTTTCAGTAGAAGTAATAATTACTGCTGCCGAACTTTTAGTTCAAGACATTTCAGTTAAAAGCTTTAGCATTTGTTTTGACATTTCTTCTTTGAACATAAAATGGTTAAGAAAAGTGGTGAAATATTTAAAAGTGTGTTACCATTTGAAGACAATTAAAAAGAAATACAAAAAGAGATCTACGATTTACATCTTACTCAAATTTTATTATTTGTTATAATATCATGTATAACTAATTTAACGTCGTCAAATTTCATCGATCTTTTCAAGATTACTTTTCATGCAGAGAATCTATAAAAGAAAATTTAGCAATTTTGAAGCTGACTTATTAAAGGGTGTACAAAACTTATTTGCATATTTATAATATCTGCAGTTAAAATAAGTGACTGGAAGTAGTTAAGATGTCAAGATAAAATGACTTTTTAAATGACTAAATTAATGCTGTATTCAGCAATACACATTTACAATATCAAAGCTAAATGAGAGATTTTACTTATGAACCTGTAACGATGTTTATCATCAACTGCGATTTTATCAAAATTGAAAACAATAACACCTCTAAACTTTCATACATATATACCTATTATACATGACAGCAATTTTTTAAAGGGAAAACGTTGTAAGTTTATAATCTGATTATTACTTTCTTTAATCTATTAGCATTCACAAACAGGTGATAACGAAGCATTAAAAACCAACACATTTGTTCATGCCCAAATGCAACTCAAGTGACCTTAAAATATGTATTACTAATTTTAAAGTCACTTACTAAAATATGCATCTAATATTGGTTTTTAGCACCACCTAAATGGTTTTAAAAATTTGTCTACTTAACCTTTTGTTCACAGAAATCACGTATGTACACTCGTTTTCAAATCAAGAAGTGTTAAAATTTTAATTTTCTTCAATTAAAAAACAATTTTCTAAGATTGCACTTGACCATGTTTTTTTTTTTTTTTAAAAATATTAAATGGTTAAGGTACACTGCGCAAAAAAAAGAGGGGGATAGTTCTATATCTCCCGTTCTACTGGGCCGATTGACAAAATTCAAATTGCGTTTTTCATGTCTCAAAAGCGTGACTTAGGATATGTATTAGATTTACACATAGCATTGTTCTAATATAGGTATTTTGACATAAAATCGGACTTTTTCTGAAATGACATGCCAGTTTTTTCCATAAGTCGGTTTTACGACTCGAATTATTACAAACTTCCAAGTTTTGTAAAAATGGCACGAGTAGTTTTTTGAAAAATTAGCTCGCAAAATTTTAGTTTCTCAATGTTAATTGACTTTGGTACATATTTGTTAATATCTCTTTTTTATTATTATTATTAAGCTTATTTGATTCTCCCTTTCACATTTCGAAATGTAGCTTCATTCCAAATGAAATTCGAAAACTGCTCATGATTTATTTTCAAAATTTGTATTTTTAACTAATTTTGAAAAAAATTTTCGAAAAACATTTTGAATTATAACCTATAAAAATTTTAACGTCATCTTAAAGTATGTGTATTTCTAGGCATACCTAAAAAATTATCAAAACGTTTTGAGATGTTAATGAATTTACATATAGACGCGTTCTGAAATTCGGCATATTTGTTATAAGCAATAATAACGCCAAATGTGGTTTAAGTACTTTATTAAAATTATTTGAAAGTATAAACGATGAAATTTCTTCCGTTCGTCTACAGTGAAAAAAAGGAAAGGAAAATAGGTTGCTATGAATTAAGAAGTTCGCCAAGTGAATTATTCTGTGCACAAACTGTAAAAAATGCGCCAAGATAATTTTTTGAATTTCTCCACACATTTCGCACCAGATTTTACAGAATTTAATATTTAGGCATAATTTGAATCGTAGAATCGAGATGTGGAAAAAAATTGGTATGTCATTTCAGAAAAGTCCGATTTTGTGTCAAAATACCTTTATTAGAACAATGCTATATATAAATCTAATACAT
>KK119824.1:0-10537 GCA_000611955.2 Stegodyphus mimosarum
CGTTTATTGCTCATTCAAAAACAATCGCCGCCAAGCAGTGGGCTAAAGCGCATTTGGGCCGAGTAAACAGTTTATCTAACTGCAATATCTGCTATGAATATCTTTGTTGTATATGTTTGCAACAATAACATAAAATGTCCAAAATTCATGCTATAAGCATGTTCAATTTTTTACTGGGAAAACTATAACATACTTCATGAATCTCTCTAACTATAATATGTTCTAGTACAGTATGTTATGTAAAATAGGGATTCTCAACCCATTTCATGTGTAGCGATCACATGATGAGATGCTAACTTGGTACTGTTCCATATATGTGTGTTGCTTGTGTCATCATCTATTAACATTGATGAGAAGTGCAGCAGTGCACAGATTTTGTAAGGCTTTGGACATAATGATTGTGAGATTCGATCCTGGGTCTGCTATGTGGCATGGGATTCTATCCTGGCTCTGCTATGTGGTGGACAAATATCATATTGTTATTGTAAAAGAGCTCCTATGGAACATGTTCTTATATTCGACCTGCTTTGTAATGCGAGCATTTTGATTAGCTCTTGAGATCACTGCACACTTCCTTCCCAAGCATTTCTGATGTGGTATGAGGAGATATGATTGGTCTTTGTGAACTGAGCCTATTTTAGATGTAGGTTGTTAGCTCAATGTGTTGATGGGATTGATTGTTGTATTGATGGACTGTGGCTGCAGATCCAGTGTGTGGGTGTGCTGAATTGGATTCGTTGATGCATGATGTAGCATGGTTGAGAAAACCTGGTCTGCTGGCATATTTGTCTTTGCTAGGTTGTGGGATGGAGCATGTGCGAAGGTACACCTCAGCAAGTGTGAAAAATCAAGCAGTGATAATCTTAGCAAGTGATAATCCATTATTTGTTCTCAGTGGTGCGAAGTGTCTAGTTCTCTGGATTTACATTGTAGCCATCTCATGCTATTAAGCAGCCCTTGAGTTGAAGATGATAATTACCTTGAGATATGATCCTAGGTCTGTTACGTGGCAGTTGAATAACATACTGGTGTTGCAAAAGAGCTTCCATGCGAAAGATTCTGAATATTCAAACTGCTTTGTAATGTGAGCATTTGATTGGCTTTCAAGTTGGCTGTACTTGCATCAACCCCTCTAACATTTTTTTTTCCTGTAATATACAGCATACAACAAAATCATAATATAAATATTTGCACATTCGTAACTTAGAGATATCAATTAGATTGAGACTATGAGCATAAGATTTGAAAAAAAAAATGGTTCATTAGAGTAATGCTTTATTACTTTTTATATTGTTATTTTTTTTATTAATTTTGCAAACATAAACAAGTTTTCAGATACAAAATCATTTCTAATTCAATTCAAAATAAAATCACATCTAATTTTTCAAAATCATACTAAAAGTTCAATTTTAATTAATGCAGTGTCTGTACTTGATGTATTGATGCAGTTTTAAAAGGTATTTGACATAAAACTGCAGAATTCTTAAATCATCTCATTAAAAAATATTCAAATTGTTTCTTTTACTCCTTAGTCAATTATTGAGTTGGCTAATGCTTGCTTCCACTATGTAAAAAAAAGGGGAAAGTTAATAATGTTATTTTGGGATAATTCTGTTATATGACTTTCATATCCTAAAAATTAGTATATATAGGCATTTTTAATAAGGCTTGTACTTGAACATCTTCCTTCAATGCAATCAACTCTTTCTCTTTAATATTATGATATTAGGATGAAAAATATTGCTGATCAGTGGTTTTATAACCACACTGGTATATTCAAATTTTGAATGCCTTGGAAACTTTAAGTAAGATCTTTTAAATTTTGCAAGAATTCAGCGGGAATTGCATACACGCAATTGCATTCAGCGGGAATTGCATACACGCAATTCCCGCTGAAGCTACCCTTATATATACTGATGGGAGTAAAAGCGAGGACTCTCGTTCCGGTAGTGATGTTGTCATTAAATGCACAAATGGAAATATTGTTAAAATAAAGAAAATAAATTCTGACTTCAGCTCGGTTTTTAAGAGTGAGCTGATAGCCATCGATGAAGGACTAAACGCTATTTTATCCTTTACAGATCTTAAGGCAGTATGGTTTTTAACCGACAATCGTAGCGCCATCCAATATCTTTCAAACTGGCGAAGAGTTGGTGATAGGGCCGGAAGTGCAATTCTTAGCAAACTTAAGGTCTCATCACTCTGTGAGGTACACCTTCAGTGGATTCCTTCCCATGTTGACATTTGGGGGAATGAAATGGCGGACATTCTGGCGAAGGAGGGTTCTGAAGAACCATTACCAGTTACCAATTCACTGACATATCTTGAACTGTACTCCATTAGAAGACATGCAGACAGGCAAATTTGGCTCGTTCCGCCGAATCATCCCTGGTATCAAGCTGATTGTCCTGGAAGATCCCTTGCTATTGACTGCGATAGATGTGTTCAGACAACACTTTCCCGATTCTTCAGTGGACACCTGAAAGGACTCACTTTCGAGAGAGGTTACAAGATGCACCCAATTTGTTCTAAATGTCAAAATGCACCGGCTTCACCGACACATATACTTGAGTGCCTGGAATTGTCTCTTGAGGACCTTTACAAGTCTCCTGTGCTTGTTTTCGATTTTTTGAAGGTGAATGGACTCATGGACCTCGTCTAGTAAATTCCTAGACATGGAGATAAGCAACAACAACACACACAAATTTTGCAAGTGGTTTGTGTATATTTTCTGAGGAAGTTTTGTTTTCTTCGTATTTTTTTGGTTGTGTTTTCTTGTGTTCCCAGCTTTTACTTTTTTATATTGCATTTAAATATTTTATATTGCATTATTTTGCCGCAAAGTCACTAAAGGAATAATACTTCAAATTCTTTTTCAAAGCTGTTTTTTTTTTTTTTTTTTTATTTGCCAAGCTCTTTCACAATGAAATTTCCACAACAACAGAAACAAAAGCTCATTTGCAACTAGATTTACTGGTTTGTACTAGTTTTGTAACTAGATCTTTTGGAATAAATACATAATTGAAATGTAGACTATGTATGCAATGATACATATATATGTAGTGTATCATTTTTTACAATAAAAGTTGTAAATTTGCCAAATTGCTCTTTTATAAAATTTGCCAAGATGGTCACAATAATACATAAGCACCCCCTTTTTTTATTAGTGGAATCTAGATTTTTATAACCAGTTGGCAGTGCACATTCAGATGTCAACCCCCTTTAAAATTTCATCAACTCCATTGGGAACTTTTGATGTAAAATACAATGTCAGATATCATGTGTAATATAAATATCTGACATTGTATTTTACATCAATACAATATATTACATTAATCAATATATCAAAAGAAACTTTTGATATATACGTCTCAATAGTGCTTGAATTTAGTTGGAGGCTACCAAAATTGGTTTTGGCACTCGTAAGTCTTTAAGCTAAATAATAATTCCATTTGAAGAAATAAATAAATAAAAATAAAATGTTCTGGTATTTATTATCTATTTGCCCTTAATGCATTTATTAATTGCTTTATATTTTCTTTAATTTTATTGTCCATTATTTATTTATTTATATTCAACTTTCATGATGACTTTTAATAGAGCTTTGGCAGTTCTAAATTTAAAAATCAACTCATCCTTTTAACCTTCCAGCATGTACGTCATGTACTATGTTCGTCTATGACACTAGAATACATCTGAAAAAACAAAATACAAAATAAATAAATAAATAAAATAAAATAAAATAAAAAATGTAGTAGTTGAAAAATGGTTTGCAAAAGAATGATCTTGGGTTGCAATTCCATCAGACCGAAGCTTCATGTGGTCTACCTAAGTTGCTTCAGGTCCTTCATGAGCTCCTACTTTGGCTACATTGTAGCAGTCATGTGGCTTAATCTTGGGCACTTTATAAGGTCCTAAGAATTTAGGTCTTAGCTTGAGATCTCCTCCTAACCTTTTAATGGCTACTAGGTCATTGACTTTGTAGAGTGGAGTGGTTCTACAACATTGATTGTATTGTCGTCGATTCTCCTCCTGCAGTTTTACGATATTCGCTTTGGCCTCTTCACAAATAGATTTTTTTCACCTGGATTGTGGAGTTCAGGAATTCTTCATCAAGGATTTCTTTAATTCTTTGGTCTGCCTTATTTTTCATTTTCACGCCTGTCATCAGCTCGAAAGGAGTGAATTTCGTGGATCTACTGACGGTGCTGTTGATGATTCATTGGACGTTAGGAACAAATTTGAACCATTTGGCAGGATCATCTACTGACAGTTTTGCAAGCACTGGGATAAGGGTTCCATGAATTCTTTCAATCTGGTCATTGGCTCTTGAAACACCTGTTATAATTCGTATGTTCTGAATTCCTTCATCTTTGCAGTAACCCTCAAAGTCCTTTGAAATGAAAGCAGATCCCTTGTCAGAGATAATTTTTGAAGGATTTTCGAAGACAGCTTGTTGGATTTTTAGCTTCTGTACAGCTTCTGCCGTTGATGTTATCTTGACTGGGTAAAACCAGACGAATTTTGTAAAAGCATCTAACACTGTAAAGATATGTCGGTATCTCTTATCTGTAGATGGCAGGGGTCCGATGAAATCGATGTGGTATATGGTTAAAAGAATATTGACCTTTGGAATTGGGTTCAATACACCTTCTGCTTTGCCTCACTTTTTATTACAGAGGATGCATTCGACACAGTGCATCATAACGTGCTGTATTTTCTTTGTAGCATTCGAAATATGAAAATCTCTTTTCAACAGATCTTCTGTCTTCTGTACAGCAAAGTGTCCTTTGTTATGTATGCCACGAATAATCTCGAATTCCATCGCTTCCGGCACAACAATGAGTTCTCGACCTCTCTCCTGCAGATACAACAGATTATATTTTAGCAGATAGTCATCTCTAAGTCCTTTCTCGACGAGAGTTTTCAATAATTGAAGACGCTGATCAGCTTCTTGCGCTGTTGCGATCTTAGTAGTGATTTCACTTTGCGAACGAGTGACCATGCACACAGCATGCCTACTTAATGCATCGACATGTCTCATCTGTTGGTTGGATCTGTGGATAACTTCATATTCGAACTCTTCGAGTAGTAGTGCCCATCTGGCTATCTTTGGTGTCAGATCTTTTTTCTGCATTGTCTTCTGAAATGCATCACAGTCTGTGACTATTTTGATTTTTGTGCCTAAGAGATAACTTCGAAATGTTTTCAAGGCTTTGATGATCGCTAGCACTTCGAGTTCATAACTTGACATTTTTTCTTGTTGAGGTGATGTTTTTTTACTCATGTAATAGATTGGATGCAGCTGTCCTTCATCTGAGTGTTGAAGCAACACTGCACCGAAACCATGATTACTAGCATCCATATGTAACTCCAAAGGTTTTCCCTGCTGAAAGATGTGAAGTACGGGACTTTGGCTCAAAAGTTCTTTGAGGTGGTCAAATGCCTGCTTCTGCCTTGGCCCAAATTGAAATTCTACAGCATTGCGAAGCATATTACTCAATGGTTTGTCTATTTTCGAATAACCAGGTACAAATTTTCTAAAATAGCCTGGGAGACCTAGGAAGCTTTGCATTTGCTTAATGTTCTTAGGTTGAGGAAAATTTTTATCTGCAAGTGTCTTATTTGAGAAATTCAATTTTTCGTTTAAGGAATTGACATTTTTTAAAATTAATTTCTAGCCCATATTCTGAAGCTACTTTTAAAACTCGTTTAAGTTTTTCTAAGCCCTCATTTTCATCACGGGAAGGTATGATAAAATCGTCCATGCAAATTACAACTGTATTATCCGTTATTAATTCCCTGAATACATTATAGATAAATCTTAAAAATATACTAGGGCTTGTGATCAAACCAAAAGAAGCTCTTAAAAATTCAAATAAACCTGCATGACAAATGAATGCTAAATATTTGGTAATTTTTCATGATTGGAATGGGGAAAAAACCACTTTTCAAATCTAAAGTTGAAAAAACTTTCGCTTCTCCCAAATGATTAAGTACTTCCTCTACCTGGGCCATAGGAAAAGAATCTTTCACTACATTTTTATTTAACTGTCTGAAGTCTATGCGTAATGTATGCGTCCCGTCGCATTTCTTACATAACAGAATTGGGGATGCGTATTTGGAACAAGATGGTTTAATTATCCCCATTTGCAACCACTTGTCTATTTGTTTATCAACAATTTTTTGCTCAGCAGACTGTAATCTCCGAGACCAGTGCGATCCTGGAATATCATCTTTTAACACAATATTCATTTTTAAATTCGTGTCTTTGGTTTTATTTGGTTTATAATTATGAATCAATAACGATAAATCTGTACGAATATTCACATCAGTAACAAAGAAGAAATTCATATCACATTCATCAATCACATTTGCAAAATTTAATAAAAAAGACTCTTGTAATGATGATTCACTTTTAAAATCATTTTCGGTATTAGGATTAGATGTTTTATTTTTTTCTTCCCGACTTACTTTTAGAAGTTGAGAATATATATTTGGTGTTAAAATTAAAGGAACACATAATTTATTTACAGCTGCAACAATGATTTCTAACCTTGGTGAATTGCTATTTAAAGATAATCCTACTCTAGTGATTTCTGCCTCTTTTTTTTTTCATCAAAACATGAGCTAAGTATTATTTTACCCTCCAGCGGTGTTTTTATTTGAATGACTGATGAATTTATGACCGGAACTTGAGTGCCTGAATCGATAAGTGCTTTTATTTTTTTTAATAGTCTACTAAAAGATCAGCATATTGCAACTCGTGAATAAAACTGATGTTGTTAACACTTGTTTTGTTTTTTCTTTCTGTTTCCTCATACAGTTTGCTTTGTTTATGTTTTACGCAATCCCTAGGGAAATGAAAATTTTCACCCCTTCCCCCACAGACATAATATGATCTCTCTGGTGTCGACAAAATGGCATCCGGTTTGCTTTTGGGTTTGCTTTGATGGAATGAGTCATTCTTAATACTTTGGTTTTGCACACTTGATACTTTTGATTCATTAGACTGAATTTTACGGTTAGGTATTTCAGACAATGATTTTCATCGGGATGAGAAATATAAATCACATTCCCGCCCTAACTGGGCTGGATTAAACCATGTTTTCCCCTCGTGAACATTTATGTATTCTTTTGTTTTAAAATCCAAAGTTTCAGACAATTTATCTGCAACAATTAAATCAAATAACTTTTTAAAATCCTTTTGTGTTTTCCTGACCTGACAGTAGTATTCGAATGCTGCGGTCAATCGCAATGCAAACTGAACATGCGACTGGTTTGCTGTGCGTTGAGCATGTTTAAAGGTGTTAAGAATCTCTCTGGGTGTCGGCTGAAATTCAGCTAAAAGCAACTCTGAGTTTTCCATAATCCAACAATTCTTTTTCAGTTGCATACGCTAAAACATTAGTAGCTGTAATCCATAGTAAATTAATTAGTGTCTCAGCTTGTAAGTCTTTGAGAACTTCTTTGGTGGCAAAAGAATTTTCCAATAAAATGAAAAACAAGTGCAATGCCTCTGGCCGCTCAGGAACGGAGATTGTAAGTGATTTAACACTTTTTAGTAAATTTTCAACGCTATCTGTGCGTTTCTTCTATCACCCGATAATGATTGTGATTTTAAATTTTCTAGCTCAATCTGCTTCTCAATTTGGACTAATTTAAGATGTTTGATCTCTAACAGATAGTGTTCATTACTTGTTTTAGGTGTCCAATTCTCGGCGATTGGTTTGATGATGGCACGAACAAATTCAACGTTCGTTTTGAAGATATCAGAATTTTTGATAATTTTTCTAATGTCAGCTTTTTTGGCATTTTCTGGAACATTCTCTCCAATTTTTTCAGCAATTAATTTTAAATCACTCTTGTTTGAATTATTTAAGAAACTCATTTTAAAAACGAAACAGAAGTAGCACTATTGTGAACAAAGAAAGGAAGAAATGTTTTCACAGTACCTTTGCTGAAGTTCGCCAGCTTCGAGCCCCCATAGTTGTGGGGATGACGTCTTATCAATAAATAGCGATCACTCCCACTGTTCAAAGTATCAGGTTTTATTCTTGGTTCACAGAAGAAAAGATAAACGGGATGAGTATGTACAGATGGATTAAATATGTTTAGGAGAGGTATCACAGCACAACAGATGGCCACCTACGTGCGATCACTTTTGATAAGTCCAGATCCAATCGCCTACATGCAACCGGTAAGCGTCTAGTTGTAGCTCCTTCGCGAGCCTTCCGTTAGACTGCTTCTGTTGGACTTCTCGAACCAAGTGGGGATGTGCTTACCTGGAGAGTTCCTACCATAGATGTAGATAGCGACATCTGGAGCTTCGTTGAGGCAGGATTTCCACATTATGCAGAAATGTTACAACAGATAATTACTACACAAACATCGCACTTGGCAACTATTTACTGCAAAAGAAACTGACTCTTCCTGGAACATTGAAAAAAAAAAAAAAAGAGGGAATTGCCTATAGGAATTTTTGTCAAATAAGAGATGGATGGTGCGAACAACAGTATTTGGTTTCCAGCTGAGCAAAGTCCTTGTTTCTTACATTCCTTGTGGAAACAATGCTGTAATCCTTCTTTTTACTATGCATGATGAGCCTAGATACAACCACAAATAAACCTGAAATAATCATGGATTATTATGCTATGAAAAGAGGAGTGGACCATGGATAAGTTATGTGCAACTTATTCAGTTTCAAGAATCAAACGGAGATGGCTTTGTGCTATCGTTTTCAGTCTTCTGAATATTGCTGGGATAAGTGCATAGGTTTTGCACATGCTTGCAAAGCTACCTAACACAGCATGATGCCAAAGGATCTTCTTGAAGAATTTATTTGTTAGTCTTATGAAAGAGCATCATGCCAAATCCAACCATTACCTTCCGACATTTCTATGCTGTTCCTAATGATAAAGTGCCAGAGCAATGCTCATCGAAATGACGAACGTGTGGTTTGTGTCAGAGGAAAAAAGAGGTCATCAGCATCTATGAAATGTAAGACAAGCCTTAGATACACCTGCAAACGTTATTCTATTACTGAAATTATTTGCAATATGAATGGAATGCAATGTGAACTTCGTACACTGAGAAATATCTTTAGAATTGTGTTTTTCTATTATTACTCTGCTCTGTTATATTTCTATTATTACTATGCTTTATTTTTTTTTTTATTTCTGTTTTTTGAGAAATAAATGAAAGTGTTAAAATTAAAGTTAGTTTAAAACTAGTTTTTGTAACTAATAAGGAGATTCTTTTCCTTACAGAAGTAAGTAATACTAAGCATTTTTTTTTCCTACTAAGGTGAATGCATTTTCTGTTTTTATTTGTCTATACTTGCTTTTGATAAATATTAAAAGTAGCTTCGATTTTAAAGTATAGTTTTTAAATAATAAATTTTAAATTTTTTGTAATGGAATAAATCATTTGCTTTCCACCTGACTAATATAAGCATTTAAAAGTAATTTACTTTCGTTTGAATGTGACATCATTTGTATTTTGCAATAATAAGGTTAATATTTTATTTTTTAACAAATTTATGATCAATATTCACTCATTTTTTTTTTCATGCCAAAAACAGTAAAACAACAGATGACGTAAAAATACGATGTGCATGCTCATGTAAAATTGACCAGCGCGCGTGCTGGAAGGTATATGCCCAGGAAGAATTATTTTTCTTATCTTTCTTTCGTCCCATATTCTGTCATCCATTCATCCATCTTTGAGGTAAAACTCAGAATTTTGCTTTTCACATGTGACTCATTGAGACTTACACACATGAAATCCAAAATGCATATTATGAGTTTGAAAAATTCTTCTGACTCAGTTTTAAAAATTTTTTCTTTTATGCATAAAAACCATTGATTCCGTTGCTGCAAAAATATATGCTTTCAGAGACTTCAAAAATTTAACTAGATCTTTTATATAATTAATAAAATTAATAATGTAAGCAGTATCAGCTGACATTCTGCCCTGAATCTGTAATACCAGAATTAATAAATATCAAAATTATAATCATTGTACAGGAATGATTGAGAAACTTCCTAAACTTTCTAGTTATTCCTGTTGGTGTAAAGTTAATGAAAGTTCTGTGCTGTGCTTTATGTTCAAATCTCAAATGTGATATGAATACATATTAATGCAACCACCTTATTAGAAGTCTGCAAATTTTCAGAATGTGCCAAACTTTGGCAGCCATGCTCATAACAGTCATTCAGTTAAGCAATGCCACCATTTTTGTATGCATTCTTTTTTGTTGTATTCCGAGTTTCAATAGTATCTATAAACAAATCATGATATTTTCCCCCTTAGTTTAAAATATGACTTGTGGAGTTTGCCGCAGTGGAAGAATCGGCATTAAAATTTCTGCAAGAATGCAGAATTTTGCTGAAAATTTTCTGAAGGGAAAAACAAGAAATGCATTTCCTCAATAGCCAATATTGCCGAGAGTTGCATGAAGCAGAGTCTGTGCAATTCTCTGATTTTTTTTTTAAAGCAAAAACCAATTGCTGTGCACTTCAAAAAAAGAATACAA
>KK119824.1:12808-47350 GCA_000611955.2 Stegodyphus mimosarum
TAGTACCTCACAACTGTGTATGTCTAAAAGTACTCTTAAGAACTTCCGAATAAGAAAAATATTTTCATATTTTATTTCCTGAAATCAAAATTTGGGTAGAATTTAAGCATATAGCTCTTTTGTGTTTTGCTTTAGTTGATTAATCATATTAAATTAAAAATTTTCTGATGTTGCATAAACATTGTATAGCTTTTACAGTTATTTTATTAGTGTGGTGTGTAATGCTGGTAGATACAATGCTGATTGAGCAATTAAGTAAGGAATACAGAGATGTTTCTAGTTTTTGTAACTTTGCTGAGCAAAGATAATATATAAAAGTTGTTAGTAAGAAAGACCTTCAATGTGAATGACAGGAGAGAAATGTGAGACCTTTAATTGCTATGCTTCAGATTGTTAGTATAAAAACTTTGATAGTGTATTTGATAAACTTATATTGGCACTTCAGGTGCTTGTAGATTTATGACCACCAACACATACATTTATTTCTTTATCGGGCTTAAATGGACATGACAAAGAATTTTTAAAATGGTTATAATTTATTCATTGCTGTATTACCTTCATTTTACAATGAGAAATGCTTTACTAATTATAATAAAGGAGAACATATCCTTTTTATCTGTTTTTAAAAAAGGTGATAAGAATAGACATTGGTGAAAGCAAAAATGATTTTAATAGTGTCTAGGTAGCCAAAAATTATGTCATACAAAAACAATTATCAAATATAAAGTTTCAGTGCAGTTTGAACAAATTATAAGAAATTCTTTAAAAGAACAAAAATGCTAGTCGAATATTGCATACATATTCTTTTTATTTTTATTTGTTGTTTGAAATGTGGACAGAAGTTTTTTAAAAAGCAGTATTTCTGCTAGATCTGTGGCAAAATGTCTTGAGGCTTTATAAGTGGATAATTATCGAAACTATGTTGTTATTATTTTTTATGTGAATATTGATAACGTTTCATTATTATTATTTAAAGTATCAGTTTTACTATTTTCTTATTTTTATATCTATAGCAGACTATTTATTGATAAGTATGCCAGTATCACAATTTTTGTATTCAAAGCTTTTTTTTTATGTATCACCTGTTTTACTGCTTACTCAGTTTTTTTTTTTGGCATTATTTCTCTTAGCTGTCTTTCTGTAAATTTTTTACCGTAAATTTTTTTAATATTTAGGCCAAATTAAATAAAAATTATGGTATAACACGCATGGATCCCTATGTTCGTCTACGAATTGGACAGACAGTATATGAAACAAATACTGACTATAACGGTGCCAGAAATCCCAGGTGGAATAAAAATTTTAATTGGTAAGTTAAAATTAATGTAATATCGTTGATTAAAAACTTTATATTGTAAAATTACTTATTTATATATTTTAATATTTAATTACTTCAGTTTTTTCAAACCAGCAGTTCTTCATGAATATAATATATTTTTATTATAACTAGAGCTTCTTAAGATTATCATATATTAACCTTTTGATGGTAATCAACGAGCTCAGCTTGCATTCCATTTATGCACTGCAATGGGTGCAGATGAACACAGTTCTGCTTACAAATTTATGATGAACAGATGCTACACATATTTAGGAAGAAAGAATTGCTTAATATCACAACCACTGAAGGGTTAATTGTTATAAGGATGCCTCATAAAAAATATTTAAAATTTTATATTACACTGCAGAATCACATAACATTTTTAATAAAAGATTACTCTGCTTGCTGTTTGCATCATCAATATGATTATTTGCAATTAACATGAAAGTCATAGTATATTCAAGAATGAATTTACAGACTTAATTCATTTTGACATACTTGTTATTGATTTAAATTTTAAAACTGCTGAAAATAACAGGGTTCGTACGGTCCTTAAAAGTCCTTAGGTTTTTTAGAATCGATTTTTGGTCCTTAAAAGTCCTTAATTTCGTTCAAAATCAGTTGAAGGTCCTTAATTTTAATCATCTAAAATTTCGGTTCATTTTTACGATTCCCATTTCAAGTGCAAATTAGCATTTTTGAGGAATATTTTGGGTGATTCACTGACAAATATGGTTATTGTTTGAATTTGTTCCTAATTCTAATATAAACGGTGCAATACTCGAGTTTCTAGGCAAGAAATGAAACACAGGCATTTCGAAATTGTTTCTTTTTTCTAATGAAGAGCTTTTAAACAATTTTTCCTTTTTGGGGATGCGATTTCTAAATTTGGCTACTTATCAACATTTTGGCGATTTTAAAATCAGTTTCTATACAAAATTTTTAATTCGGAGATCTGTGAATTTTTCAATACTTTTGCTTAGAACATTGTAACGTTAATAAATTTCGTTAAAATAATGGTAATATATCGAAATTATATTTAAGAACAAACATTGAAACAAAACATTTTTTTTCCCTGTTAAATTATAAAATGATATTTCTTTTCATTTTGGCAACTTATTGTTACAATATTTTGAATCCGAAAATAAACAAGCTAATAAATGCTAAAAAGCATAATTTACAAAACAGTTCTTAGCAAAAGCGAAATAGCTGTGTAATTATTTTAAGTCTTCTTTTTTATTTTTTCATGGTAAGAGTTTTTCCCCATGTAGTCTCAGAATATTCAGAACTTTCAGAATGTGCATCCGTTTTCTCTATAAAATTCATTTAATTTTTTTGTTTTGTTTTGTGTGTGTGTGTGTTAATTTTTTTTTTCAAATACTTCCGACTTTTCGCTGTTGCAGAATTGGTAGTGGTAGTTTTTCTTTCGGATTTTAAACATTGCATCTTGGAAAGTTTAGAAGGATTTGAATACAAGATTTATAGATCTAAGATTCTAGAAGATGCCAGAAAAATGTGACAAAATGAAAAATGTTTTCATAGTATTAACCTGTAATGGATGTATTTTACAGAATGTTTGTGATGAATTGCTTACTCTTTGGAGAATTTCTGGGAGAACAATGAAAACCTAATATTTGAATGTTTTATTTCCGATCCTAGAAATTTTTTTCTTAACATGATTATTGCCCCCCCTCTTGTGTTCTTTTCCCTAAGCAGAAGCATGGAAAATATCAATAATGCTTCTAATGTTGGCACATGAACACGTATCTGCAGAAAGGAATTTTCTTTTAAAAAAGAATTGAAAACTAACAGTTTAAAAGATTATCATATGTATCTTATATATCTCAATGCATGACACGCAGTGTTGGTGTTAGGTATTTTTGTACTTGATGCAGTGTCTGTGGGTTCTAAATTCTGTTCCCAGTGCCTGTCCTGAATTCTAAAAGTTTTGCTATTTCTATATTTTATTGCTCTGTGCATCACTAAAATTCTAAACATTCTGCCACACCGGCTTTGACCATATATCATTTCATATTTACTCTCAGTATTCGTATTATTTAAGGAATAAAATTAGCAGCTTCTTCTATGTATTTTAAATACATGTAGTTTTTAGAATAACAAAAATCTTTTAAGTAAATCCAAAAATTCTGAAATGCGGAGGAAACTTATTGAGAAAAGAAACTGAATGCATAAAGAGAAAGAAAATTATTCTTTAAATATATGTACAGTTAGTATTATGTAAATTAGCCAGTTGTTTATAATTTCAGCCTGTACTATAATAGCTTCTTCCTTATTTTCCTCACCAGAATGCAAATCGTTTAGATAGTATTTAAACTGAGGTTTTTGTATTGTGAGACAGAAAGTGTTACTGGCTTCTGCTTGCACGATGCGTTAGTTCCTGCCAGCTGTGATAATTTGTAATAATTCAGCTTTGTGTTATCTACCGACATTTGAATCTGTTACGATTATGAGTTACTGAGCCAGCTTAGATTAAAATTAAATTGTGCTGTCTTTGACTCCTAGTCTACAATTTTAATTACATCGCCATGAGCTGTAGTTCATTCTGCTAGCATAAGAACACGCACTTATACTATAAGTTCTGTTTAAGTAAAGAGGTTTATTCTAACTTTTATCTGACTTTATAGTTACTTTCAGACATGATGATAATTTGCTTCATGCCTATCAAGAGTGTTGCACTATTTAACTTTTACCAAGTCATATAAAACTTCATAGGTTTAATGTCGAGACGTGGACAAGTTAGGAGATGAAGCAGAAACTAATGCGAACATTGGTTTGCTTATTGAAACAAATTTCTCATTGTTAGAAAAGATGCTTAAAGAGAAGAAAATTGATATAAATTGGCCATAATGTCTGGGAAGGCTTCAAATTAAAAAGACCATAAATATTTTGTTGAGTATTGTTGCTGCAAAACATAAACGTGTTGTAGCTTTTAATGTATTATTATCCTGATGTTGTTTAAGAATCAATGTCATAAATTACACGTATTTTAAACTGTTAAATGTTATTAGACTGTGATTTTCATTAAATATTTTTAAAAAATAAATAAAATTTAATAGTGGCCAGGTAAATCTATATTATCTACTACCTACCTAATTAAATTATTGGTAACTAATTGCTCACCTTTAAAAGTTATTTCTACAGAGCCTTTCATTTATCCTTACCATGGTCACAAGATACAACATAAAAATGTAAAAATTACCATAAAACATATTCCTTACAGCTAATAAGACTTAAAATAATACAAAACAACTTATCACCTATGGTGCGTTAGTGACTTATCGGAACCTTAAAGTATGTTAACTGTATTACAACTCCAGGAACTTTGCACTACATGCTAACTACACAAGCTACGACACTAACTGCGTCAGACAGACAGAGTATAACTTTCAAAAACCCTGCTAATATCAGGCATTCAGGTCAGTTCTGATCGGCAAGTCACTCTCTAGGCGAGCAACAGCAGTGACAACAGCCAGTCTTCTGTTATGGATTTTACTTCTCGTTTCAACCTATGCCGTTTGGTAAAAACTCGGCCTGCTATTTACAAAATCTCTAGACTGAGCAAGTACTTAACGAAATGAGACATAAAAGAAAAAAATCAGCATAAAGCTAACCACTAGTAAAATGGAAATAAAATGTCACTAATCTTCTTGAAAATATGTCCAACTATTATAGGTGTAAAATGTTTAATACTTATTTGACACATTTTACAAAAATGATTTTATTCTTGAATTTATTTTATAATTAGTCTTAACAATAGTGCATCCTACTTACGGATCTATTTTTTATCAAGTTAGTATAACGAAACTGAAGTTCAGGCATAGACTTTAACTGAATTTATGCAGTCCCGATTTGCTGATAGGTCCTTAATTTTTTTCTTTAATGGTCCTTAAAAGTCCTTGATAGTACTTAATTTTCATGTGCAGAAATGTTTACGAACCCTGAATAAGTGTATGGAGCAATTATAAAATGAAAGCTTATCTTGACTACATTTTACGATTGTAAAATTCAACATTAAATTTGTAATTTACCCATTTGTTATTGGCAGAAATGTCTTGCAAGGCTAGGATTTTTTCTATTTTTGTTTAATTAAATCATGATCATTTGAATTACCATAATATTTAATCTGAGACATCCTTGCAAAGAATTAAATTTTACTTTAGAAAACTTTTCATACCCTGTGTTAATATTTTTTTTTAAGTAAAATTCTCTAGCATGTTTTAAGAAATTGAGTATTTGTGTACGTTGAGAATAAAGGAAATAAAGCACACAGCTGCCTCTTTTAAATCGCTCAAACGAATTTGGTTATGTGATCATACAGCATTTGAAACAAACATGATTTTAAATGTCAGATTGATCTATGGGGGAAAAAAAATTAACATGTTGTTTTAGGAATCTGATTTTCTTAAATCAACCCCTCTGTTTAAATTTAATATATATGTTAAATAATTTGTGAGATATAAAAAGTGCAGTTTAAATTTTGTCATTTGGTAAATTAAGATAGAATTAATGATAAAATAATTATGTTCTATGGATACATATTTTTTTATAAAATGATGTATATTTTTATATTTAACTCTCTTTAGATATTTATTCTGTAGCAATGTAAATATGAATAATAGCTTGTAAATCATTCTGGATTCATACAAGGTACCAACCTTTGAATATATAGGTACTTACATATCAGTGCAACTACCTTGGCATAGTGTGACAAATTTTATGGAGGGGGGGAGGGACAATGACTTTTTATTGCAAAAAATTATTTATTACATATATACATGTTATTATGCACATATTTTATATTCCAACTATGTATTTATTCCAAAAAGTGATCAATAAACGTTTTACAAACAGACTTTTGTTTCTTTTGTTCCAGTGGAAATTTTGTAGTGGTTGCTTTGAGACGAGCTTCAAAGTATCGTTTCTTTAACAATTTTGCAGCAAAATGCTGTATTCCTGCAGAAATTTTATGTGACTTTGTTTATAAGCAAATGACATAAGCACATATTTTTAAATCAAATTTTGAGACAAGAAATAATTTCAATCTGTGTATAAAAACAGTTAAAATTTAGAATACACACACACCAAAAAAAGGGGGGGACAGAAAGAAAGGAAAAGAAGACTCAGGTGTTATGAACACATGGAAACAGGCGCTGGGCTGAAGCCACATCCTGTTTATAATTGAATTGTTATACTGCATAACTTTTCCTAGCATAACATGTGTATGTATAGCAATTATCGTTAGCATAATTTTATGTCCGTAGTGCTTTGATGAGTCTTCGTAGTCATTCTCTCGATGAGAGAAACAATGTCGACGCGGTATATTTTGCTAACTGCTGTGGTGTCTGCATGAGCTGGAAAGGAAGCACAACTGAAGGCAATACAGGCATTGGTTAATAATAGGCTATGTAGGAATATTCTTTAGGATTTCATTTATCTTGCGTAGAAAAGATTTATTTTAAGGTTTTAACTTTAGCGATTAATAAAAAGGAAAGCTTAAGTAAATTATAACTATTTGAGGTGCGACTCACAAAGAAAGTCAAAAGAAAAACCATAATTTGATGTTACTAGTAAATTTGCATGTTAATTCACTATTTTAAATACAGTCATAATTCTTATCTTGCTAATTGAATTATTATATACATATACATATTTTTTTTTATACATTTAAATGCCGTAACACTGCTCCTGGTCTTTTACGATTCAGGTGATCCGTAAAGTCATAATTCATACTTGGTATTCAATCGTTCCTTGTCTTTTCAATGTTTCGGAAGAATTTCCGAGCAATTTTGGCAATACATTTATTGATTTTGTTTACATTTAATTCATTGTGTATTGCATCATTCCGAATAAACCAAGCGCAGTTCACCATTCTTCTAAGCATTATATTTTGGCTTTGTTGCAGTTTTTTCATGCGTGAGTCGCAAATATAACCCCATACTGGGCAGGCATAGGTAATGATGGGCGCAACATGGATTTATATACAAGAACTTTGTTTTCAATAGATAAAACGGAGTTCCGGGCAATTAAGGGGTTGAGTAATGCTTTAGTGCCCCGGAACTTGTTCAAAATATATGTTATGTGTGGGGCCCAAGTGAGTCTTTGGTCTAAAATAACACCAAGGTATTTGGCTTGCTTGGCCCAGGGGATGGAGATGCCAAACATACTCAGCGTGATGCTAAGGTCGATATTTCTTTTATAAGTGAAATAAAGAGCTTCCAATTTTTCAACATTGGTCTTGATTTTCCATTTATTCATCCAGGACTCTAATGCTTGGATGTGGGTTTGTAGTGTTTGTACTACTGAGGCCATAGACGTATTTTGGTGGAGGATCGCCGTATCGTCAGCATAGAGTGCTAGTGTGGTGAGGGGGTGGTGAGGAATGTCGTTCGTATAAATGGAAAAGAGGGTCGGGGAAAGTAAACTACCTTGGGGCAGGCCCGCTGTAGTTAGAGTAGAGCTAGCTGTAGAGTGAGTATTGTTATAACGAACGACAAAGTATCTATCGGTTAGATAGGAATTGATGATGTTGATGATGTAATCTGGGAATCCCGGGGTTATTAGTTGTTATTAGTTTGTATATGAGGCCCTGTCTCCATACACAACCAAAAGCTTTCGAAATATCGAGAAAGAGGGCTCCTGTGATCAGCTTCTTCTTGAAACCTTCTGCGATGAGCTCAGTAACTCTATATAGTTGGTGCGAAGTAGAATGTTTTTGTCTGAAACCATATTGTTCGGGGATACGTAAATTATTTTCATCTAGAAACTCTTGTATTTTCTTCAATATGACTGCTTCTGCTATTTTGCTTAAGGTAGACAGTAAGCTGATGGGTCTGTATGATGAGGCCAGTATGGGGTCCTTTCCAGGTTTCAGGATCGGCGAAACGATGGCTGTTTTCCAATTGGTCGGAAAATATTGTAGCTTGATCATTGCATTTATTAATTTTGTGAATTTGCAAATCATCTTTGCATCCATTTCTTTGATCATCTTATTGCTGATCTGGTCCAATCCGGGGCTTTTCCGGTTTTTCCTATTCTCGATATAACTAATAACTTCTGAAGGTAAGATTAAGGGTGTGTTGTTTGTGGGTGTTTTTGAATTATATTGGGTAATGAGGGAAGAAACTGAGAGTTCTGTTTGAGGGTGAGAAATGTTGTGAGTGCGAAATTGAGAAGCATAGTGATCTGCAATAGATTCAGCTTTCTCAAAATCAGTGTATGTGATCCCGTTGGGGTCGTTAATGGGCGGAATACTGGTGTTTCGTCTTTTAAACTTAGCAGTCGCACTCCAGATCGAATTATCATCTGTTGAGAGCAACTCCAAGTGTTTGGCCCAGTCGAGTTGTGCTTGTTTACGAAGTAGAGTCCTGACTTGTTCATTCCTGATTTAAGACTATTTTGTCAGTAGTGATTCAGACTGTTTTGCCATGCTTGCGTGCATGATTTTTTTGACGTATTAATTCTCTAATCTTGCTGTTTTTGTATCTTACCGACTCCTTGGTTATTTTACTGTTCTTCCTAAGGGCATCAGTAAGTCTAACTCATTTCTTGACTGTATCGTACAGGTTGGGTAGTGCGTGTTGTTTAGAGCTTTGGCATATCCTGCTCAGTTAGTAATAAAGGCTCTTTTGCGTGGTGTACTGTAGGTATTGGTGCGTATTTCCATAATCACCGGATTATGATCCAATGATAGCTCTTGGAGACTTTCTACATAATTATGCATATTGAGATTTTTTAAAATAAAAAAGTCCATAATTGATGGTCTACCAATACCACAGTGTGTTGGTTTAATTGGGAATGCCAGGTTGATGTCGGCTGCTTGGGCTAAGTGAATAATGCGTCCGTGTGGATTAATATCCCAGCAATTCTACTCGCGGTGATGTGCGTTGAAATCTCCACCTATAATGATTCGATTATTTATTTTTAGAAGAGTGTGTAAATCTGATTTCACAGAATTTACAGGGCTATGTATAGGAAAATAGGTGGAGATAATAGTGATTGGTCATGCAGTGTTTGGAGTGAGTGTAATAGCTAGGGCCTCAATGGCTAAAATTTGTGGTAGCGGTGTGATATAATGAAAAATGGAGCGCTTAATGAGAATTAATAATCCTCCTCTTGCATTGCCTCCAAGTGCAGCTCTTCCATTCGTGGGTCTGTCCCAGCGATGAACATCATAATTAGGAGCCCTGAAATAGTTTTGAGGGCCAAGCATGTGTTCTTGTAGGAGTAAAATTTCTGGGGAAAATTCTTGTAAAAAACTCCTTAAGCTCATCGGCTTTCGGGAGCAATCCATTTGCGTTCCATGTAACAATTTTAAGATTTTCACACATATTACTCAGAAACATTATCATTAATTTCATTTAAAATTTCAAAGAATAGAAACAGTTTGTCACAGGGATCTGTAAGATCCTTAAATCTATGCATGTATTTTTTAAAAATTTGATTCATTTTCCTAATATTATTAATTCCAAAAATATTGGTGAATTCCGTTAAATTTTTCATAAACAACATGAAGTCTGAACCTTGCGGTTTCTCCTGAGAGCTAAAACTGTTATTTTTTGAATTAGCATTCTTACTATTATTATCATTAACAGAGACATTAAGGTTCTTTAGTGCTGTGCTGAGATCCGATAATTTTATACTTTCAGGGTTTTTATTTACTAATATTTGGGCAGCAGAAGCCGACGTGGGGGTTTGATCAGTATCCAAATTTTGTTTATTTTTATTCCTGGTCATATCCGCAAAGGATATTCCTTTCTTAATGGTGCTGTCCTTTTTTAGCTGATTGGATTTAATGTGTGGAAACATTTCGCAACCACGATAAAACGCAACGTGTTCTTTGAGGCAGTTGCTACACTTCGGATTTTCAATTTTTCCCTTATTAGGGCAATCAATGGTCTTGTGATCTGCTGCACATTTCACAAATCTCGGCGAAAAGTGACAATTCTCGGACGAATGGTGCCCCTTTTGGCAGTTATAGCACTGTGGCACCTGGTTTTGAAAGGAAAAGAAATGCACCCATAATGGTGATCTGTTTTTAAAATTGAAGAACTGTCGTGCACGATTGCCTCAAGAATTATTATGTGTATGGTTGCCAGAGTTTGGCACATTCTGAAACTTTGATGGTTCCTACTAAGGTGATTGCAATAATACATAAGTCTAATTTATATAATTTCTTTAAAATATTTATTAATATTAAAAATATTCCTCCATCATTGTTCAAGTAAGTTTTTTTTGTAACGTAAACATCAGTCTTAGTATATCACGATTGGAAAGCTTGTATGAAACCACTTTTTTTCTATAACATTTAACAATGAATCACTGTGATTCTGCTTAGGCTTCATTTATTAAACTATGTTTTTTGCCTTTCTGCTTTACTATAGTTTTAGGGAAAAAGGATTTGCAAGGAACTAAATTAGTGAAGTATAACTATCATATAATTAATTGCTCAAACCACTACAAGGCAAACATATTCATTGCACAAATTTGAAAACAATCTTTTGCTTATTTGTATCATCTGATGAAATTTATTAATGTTCCCTGCCTACATGGTTCACTGTTTACGTGTTTACTGACAGGCTCCATAAACATCATAATTTTTCTGACTATCAAGGTGATTTGGGGCTATTCTGGGATGCTCATAATTATCAGCATTTTCAGTTGTCATTCAGTTATTGTTAAATGATTAAACCACTGGTAGGCTAAATCTGACCAAAATATTTTGCTAAAAGTTTTAAAAGTGTCCTGTGAGTTTTGCAGCAAAATTCAATGTACTTCTGCTGTTCAATATCATCTCGCACATATAAATCTTTCAGTAAAATGGCAAAACACATCAAAAGTGGTATTAAAAACATCCATGGGAGATGATGCCAGAGAAAATTTGACACAACAACCTATGTCATTTAGCTGATTAAGCTAGCAGTGTAATTGTTGAACAATGTTTTACGAATTACTACATAACACTTTGTTGTTAAATATCTGTATTTGGTAGTAAAAGACGAGAAGTTCAGCATCTTTTCCATCTTTAAATGACTTTTCACACACACACACACACACACATTTATATGTGTATAGGGTTTTCTTTAAAATCTGGTGCCATCCGTTTAACTGCTGAACGGCTGCAGCTATATTCATAAAATTGGTGTCTAGGTATAGTAAAGTGGCTATGCGCTACAGTACAAAGTCCAAGATCCAGACTCGTCGGGACTTCAGCAATTCCGGATGGGATTTTTCCGGATATTAGATCATAAATTTAAACCTAGTAAGATGGCATGCAGAAATTTTACAATTAAAAATATGAAATAAAGATTATTTATGATATAAAGGGTATAAAAATTTACAAAGAAAAAGCTTAATATTTATTTGTTTACATTTCTTTCAATGTAAGTTGTTTAAGTTGCTCGTTTGTGCTAATACTTTCTCTTTCATTGTATAAACAGACATAATTTCTCGTTCAGTTACAAAGTTCCACTGTTCAAGTTCTTTAATTGCTGCGTCGAGAATTCCGACTAACTTGTCGATTGAAATTTCTTCGTTTTCAATAACATCTCTGTCACTTTCTTTAGTACTAGTAGCGGCGTTTTCTGGATCTAGAACCATAACTATGGATTTTGCCGTCCATTAATTGATTGATGATTGGGGTATTGTCATCGCAATGAAAAAGTTCTGTTATATCATCTTCATTTATTAGCAATTCTCCACATTTCTTTATAAAAATCCATTCACTTTTCCTTTGCAGTCTGCTATATTAACTGAAATTCCTCATAATCAATAAAGATAATTTTAGCCTAGCTTAATAGTGTCTGCTATTCATTATTGGCTATGTATCATAAGATTGGCTACGAAAGACAAGTTGTTCCGCTAAATTTTATCTTGCCTTTATCGCATACTGAATTAAGCTTGAATTGTATTAGTTTAGTTATTTATTATACCTATGTCTATTTCTTGCATGTGCCTAAGGCTAAATATGATTCCTGAATAAATAAACTCTCACATATACTAAAGGCTTATCTACGGCCGGCAGTAGATACCGCCTGATGCGGCCTCTGCGGGTCCTAAATTGTGTTACAAAGTGCCTCCAAGTTCTAAATTTTTGCCGACCCTAAACTTTGGATCCCAGTGCTTTCCGTAAATTATAAAAATTCTGTCATTCCTTAATTTTGCCACTTGGTGCTTCTCCAAATCCCAAAAATTTTGTCTTCCCTAAATTCTGCCACCCGGTGCGGCCATACGAGCCCTGATGCCAGTTCTGGGTTTATGTGAATAACATATCAGTTTTCTTCACTCAGATAGCACTAAATATAATCGTTTGGTCTAGGAGTGTCATTAACAAAATCTATTTTTATCGTACGAAAAGAAAGTTTTATTAAACTCTTCCTCATCAACATTTCTTAGTGCATTTAACTTAAATCTGTAATCATCGCCAAGCGTAATGTCAGTATAAAAGGTTGCCATGCTCTTGTTATTCAATTACTAATGTATAAAAAAAATGCGTCCGCATGCCAAAAAAAAAAAGTAGTTTGTGGCTTTGAGGTTCAGATTTTAGATCATTCCAGATATTGGACGTCCGGATCTCGGACTTTGTACTGTACATGATGAGATAGCTTTTAGCGCCACCTGATAAAAAGTAGCGGAGTTAGCGACCCTATCTCAAAAACGATACAAGATACGAAGAAAAAGTGAATTACAAAGTTGTAGAGCATCATCGATTTAGTACGAATAGACACTTTGTGGATAAGAATACTAAAACCAGAATGCTGAAAATGCACATTTGTTTCTTCGCTATTTCCGAAACTGTGACGTCACGAAACTTGAATGAAAGGAGAAAGGATTACCTCTCGGATACAAAACATGCTCGTATCGTGGCAGAATGATGTTGCTTGTAATTCACAATCAAGATGACTGTGGTTCAAACCCCATGTGGTGCATCCTTGTACTAATTGTCTTTACAAACAGAGTAGATAACATACAGATCATGCACAATCGTGTCACAAAGTGCATCAACTCAATGCAACTTGAGATTGGTGTGCGAATTTGTACATTAGACAAATAGTGTATGAAACGTCGCACCTGTTCACCTAAGACAGCTGTAAAAGAGATACCTCCTCGTGGTTGTATGTTGAAGTTCATGGTCTTGGAGCGATTTTTAAACAATGATTATTGTCAGATGGATCTACTTACGGTGAATGTGAGTGCGGCAGCGCGGTTGCATCAGCAACGTTTTCCTGCAGGGGAGATAGGCTGCATGTTTAAGGGAGATAGGCTGCATGACTAGCCGTCTGACTGACTAGCTGTGTGACTAGACTGCAATCCAGCAGACCAGCTAAGGTAGGGTGGAAAGTGCAACCGGAAAATGCCTTATCATATAATCTTGTATATCCAGACAGCAGCACAAGAGAGAGAGAGAAGTGAAAAGTGGCCTCTCAAAAAGTCACTTTTGGAAAATCCTAAATGAATTAGGTGCTTATCCATACCGACCAACATTAACTCGGGCATTACTGAATGGGGATGCTAAGAGACGTTTCGCATTGTGCAACTTTGTCATGAACCAGATAGATGTCCAGCCAACATTCTTGGCAGGTATAATGTGGACACATCAGGCATGCTTTTCATGGAATAAAATGCACAATAGGCAGAACACCCATTACTGGGCATTGGAAAATCCATCATGTTCTGTTGACGTTTGACATCAAACACTATTTTCGATTAATGCTTGGTGTGGAATTTATAATAACAAGCTAATCAGCTCAATATTTTACCTGGGTACGTTAACGGCCGCACAATATTTACAACTTCTGCAATACATAATACCTGATTTTGTTGAGAACCTGCCGTTGCTTCAACTTCTGAATGGATGGTTCCCACATGACGTTGTAAATGAAGCAGTACCGGATGGAGGAATTTGGAGAACGAATAATTGGGTAATCTGGTTTCGAAGAGTGGCCTCCACATTCACCTGACCTGATTCCAATGGACTTTTTCTTGTGTGGATACCTCAAGCAGCAGGTGTATGCGATCCCTCTACAAACATTGCGGGTCCTTCAATGACATATTACAGATGTTTGTGCAAATGTGTCACCTGCTATGCTACAACATGAAGTTCTGACAAGGGTCCAGATGTGCATGTCAGCTGATGGAGAGAAATGTAAAACATCGTGATGCCGCAGTTTTGGAAATTGCAAAAAAACAAATGTACGTTTAAAACGTTCTGTTCTTAACATTCATGTCCAAGAGGTGTCTTTTTGTACTAAATCGACGATACTCTACAACTTTGTAACTCACCTTTTCTTTGTATCTCATATCGTTTCGAGATAGGGACGCTAACTCCGCTATTTTGTACCAGGTGGCGCTGAAAACTCTTTCATCTAGTAATGCATAGCCACTTTACTATACCAAGACACCAATTTTATGAATATAGCCACAGCCGTTTGGCAGTTAAACGGGTGGTACTGGACTTAAGTGGGCACCTTGTGTATATATATATATATATAACTAAAGCTGCATAAAGCAATAATTCACTGTAAATTATAATAAAAAAACTCTCCATATAACATCTCCAAGCAACGGAAATTCAATTTAAAAAAATCATTAAAAAGGTATTTTTCAGAATTAAAAAAAAAAAAATTATAGAATTTTCAGTCCTCCTAACTTTAAACACAGTTAAGGAAAAACGTAAATCGCAAAAATGCCAAAATCAAATGTAAAACTTATTTAAGTATTGAAAAACCAGTTATTGTTATTGATAGCAGATTAATCGACTTATCAAGGGGATAAACCAATCTACCATCAATTAACAGTAACTAAAAAAAGAGAGAGTGTTTCATCATTTAAATCTACCATCAATTAACAGTAACTAAAAAAAGAGAGAGTGTTTCATCTTTTTAAATTGAATTTCCGTTGCTTGGAGATGTTATATGGAGAGTTTTCTTATTATAATTTATATACATATATTCATAATGAAAGTAATTAAAAGTAAATTAATAAGCCCAAGGCTTGCGCTAAAGCTGCAAAGTAATAAAGCAATAATTCACTATAAATTATAAGGGGATATGTCTTCTAAAGTAAGCGTCTCATTCAGATTAATTGTGTTCTTAGTGAAAAAATTTTAATATTAAAGATTTGCTTATAAACAGGATTCTTTTGGTTTAGTGACTAATATCTCTATTTTGATTGAGTATCAATTAGTGATTTGAATCTAGCAAATAATTTGATGCTTACTTGGAAGTAAGATGAAACACTCTCTCTTATTTTAGTTACTGTTAATTGATGGTAGATTGGTTTATCACTCTTGATATGTCGATTAATCTGTTATCAATAACAATAACTGGTTTTTCAATACTTAAAAAGTTTACTTTTGATTTTGGCATTTTTGCGATTTAGTTTTTCCTTAACTGTGTTTAAAGCAAGGAGGACTGAAAATTCTATAAATTTTTTTTAAATTCTGAAAAATACCTTTTCAATAATGGTTTTAAATTGAATTTCCATTGCTTTGAGATGTAATATGGAGAGTTTTCTTTATATATATATTTAATGTTAACTTTTTTTTTATCAAGTAAAATTGTAAGCTTTTAGTGAATATTTTTGATGCAGTTTTTGTTACATGCTGTATATTACTCTGTATGAAAAGGGTTAACTTTGTTGTAATCCTTATTTTCAAACCATTTGCTTTGTTGTATTCTTCCACCCTCCGCTTTTTGTTGTTGTGGAACTACAAAACTACTGTATCATTTTCTAAAGGTTATGCTTCTTTCTTTTCTCTGTGAAGTATTGTTTCTTAATATGTAAAATATATTGTATACAAAGATTAAAGTATGCAATACAGTAAGAAATAAATTAAATAAAGCTTTAAAGAGAAACAAATAATGTGAAGTCGAAGGATTTTTGGTACTTTCTGATTATTTGCACCTCCCCCCCCCCACTGAAAAGTAGTGAAATAGTATTCATGAGGCAAAATGTGTATATTGCCAAAATATATATTATTGTATATATATAGTATATTGCCAAAATGTGTTTATATGGCAACCCAGATGTGCATGTAATGCATGTCTGTTTGCGTAGATTTGCTCTTTTGAAATTCAACCATCATTTTTCTCTTTAGAGTTTCTTTTGTATTGATTATAATGGATCATAATGAGAAAGTGAGTTTGCTGGCAAATTAAACAGAAAATGTTGTACTTCTGCGGAAATATGGCATTTTGTCCAACAAAAGGGAATGCAAAATTCATATTCTATGAAGCTGTTCTTCTTTAATGACCAGTTTTTGGGAAAATGGGATGTGAAAAATAACAAGCATAGTTGTTAGAATGTAAGTCAGAAATTAGTTTGGAAATAGTTGTAGCTTGTCAACAACAGTTAATCACTTTATTTATTGTTGCCAGTGAACAATGCCAAATTTGTAGAATTGCCCCCCCCCTTTTTTTTGGTCAAAAATAGATCATTGTGTATGTGGGGAAATTAACAATGGAAAAAAAAATTAGGAGATTTCTTGAAAAAGGTTAAGTATTTTATTAGTGATGTTTCTTGCTTTTTAAATTTTATTGATTGGTTGTTCTTTTATGGAAATCTTAATATACTACTGTTTTGAAAATGGCTGTTGAATTTGTCACATTAGTTTGGCAAAAAATAAATTGCTAGTGGTTTGCGAATGTTCTCAAAAGTCGATGATAAGTGTGCTACATTTTGGTTGGTTCACAGATAATAAAACAGTTATCAGATATTCATTAATTCCTTCAATGTTTTACTGTGTTTAGAAAATAACTTTTTTTTTTACTTTGCAATTTTTTTTTTTAGCTATTTCTTACCCCATGATACTTGTATCGATATTGAAATATATGATGAGGTAAGTCTTCAGTAGCTTTTTATAATTTTTTGTTTTGTTTAGTGTATATATATATTTCTTTGAAATGTTTCAATCTATTTCTGTTTTGCTGCTTTAACCTGTCTTTCATATAGTTCAGAATTATAGCATGAAATTATAATCATGTTATTAATGAAGATAAGCGAAAGAGACTAAAACATATATGTGAGCAGATAGTAGTTATTTAAATAAATAAAACTTCAGAACTCAAGAAGTATCCATTTTTACTATTGACTAATTTAAAAATAGCCGCTAAGCTGACAATTTAAAGTTTAAGCAAATATAAAATTTTAAAGGAAAAATAAGTTTGTTAATTTTTAATGTTAGATAAGAGCAAGAAATGTGTGATCTAAATTTAATAATCTAATAGTTATAGTATCCATTTAATTAGCAAGGAAATTAGTGCTGCACATTTTAGATAATTCTGTGTAGTACAGCTGTGCAGATAAAATTTTCTCAGGTATTTAAAGTCATTTGTTGTTTCGAAGCAGATTTGAAGGTTGAGTGGACAATAATATTTATAAAAACAATGAAGTAAAAATCAGCATAAAATTTTTTAAATTTTGAATTTTATGACTTTATTCAGCATGGATTTGTTTTTAATATGTATAAAATTATAATTAATCAATGAGTATATTTAAGTATTATTCTCATAAATATAGTTACCAGTTTTTAAACTTTCAGTTATATGTTTGATACTTGAAATAACTTTAATTTCCTGAAATTGCATATGATTATTCATTGTTAAAATAGAATTATCATCAAACCTGAATCCCAGAAGGAATAAAATTAAATGACATCCCTGTGTAAATAACTGTGCATTTGAGATCATTATATACAAATATAAAGAAGTTAAGATGTTTATGCATATTTAATTCCTAACACTTCATATGTGCATGTATGTATATCAAAAACTTGAATTAATAATTTAGTAGAAGTAGATTAAACCATTCTTGGACAATTCTAAAGTCGTGTTAAAAGAAACATGTTAGATTTTAAAAACATAAAACGGAAGTTAAAACAATCCCATAAGGTAGAGGAACCAAAAGTTGACCATGCACTAGTAGTTAACCATTTCAGGGGGAAAGCTTCAAAGTAAGGGATATGTTGATTTGGCGTTCATGCAAACCTCCTTATAAGATGCTACTGCCATCTAGTCTCACATTTTATCAATTCCCAGTTGATATGACTATCAGTTAAGTAATGGCTGACAGTGAAACTTGTGCTCTCCTAGATCCTGCTAATTCTTGCCGCCTGATTACCATTTTCGGTTAGGGATTGACTTTGTTTTTTGTGTAAGTACAGTTATTTTTTTTGTGTAAGTACAGTTATTTATTTGCATTATTCAATTCGGCAATCAAATATTTATAAAGTGCATGTATTATTGAACAAAATGACCCGTGAGTTATGTGGTTTACTCGTCTCTTTATCTATTTTTTGTTGTGGTCGACTACTGGATCTACTAATTCTTGATGTTCAGAAGTTGACCATGGTGGTCAACTACTGAAGTTTAAAAAAAACTTTTTCTCAACATAGGAACAAGTGTAATGTTACAGGAAAATGTGTTTGTCTTAACACCACAGATTAGCAAGTCCTTATCACTGCTTTTTCCAGTAGTTGACCACCATGGTGAAGTTCTGATACAACCCATGGTGAAGTTCTGATACAACCCATGGTCAACTTCTGAATTACCTTACTTTTTTGACTTTTTAGCCTATTCGAATTTCATGATGCCTCCTACGAAAGATAATTTTCGAAATTATACAGAAGAGACTTTACTAAAAGCGGTGAATGACATTTTACTACATAACACACCAATAAGAGAAACTGCTAAGAAATTCGGTGTTCCTCATATAACTCTCAAATACAAAGTGGAGGGAAAAGTACAAGATGGCTTCAAATTTCTGAATGAAATTGTTGAGACAGACAAAATTGATAGTTTTCAGCACTCTTCAGAAACATAGGAAGGGGATGTGAAGGACACATCACTGTTCTTTCCGTGGAAAAAGATGCAAATGGAGTTGGAAGGTTATGGTAACTGTGTAGATAAAAACAATACATTGGACCCAGCTCAACTTCATGATATGAATCTTCTTGATGACTCCATTTTGCCAGCTGAATTAATACATCAAACAGAGGAAATGTTGAATGACATTAACATGTTTGAAGATGCAACACTACCACACGTGAAGATGATTCTTTGATTCCAATAACTGAGACAACCTATGAAAATGATATGAATCCCAGACCACTCGATGATGAGAACATTGCAATTGTTGAGCTACCTTCAAACACTCCCACTTCTCCAACTGCACTACCAAGTGGCTGCATCAACAGGTGTCCCTCCCAAAAGCAGAGCAAGCACCTCGTGCAACACCAATCCTGCAGGTCCTTCACAAAAGGTATCAAGTCCATTTAAGACATTTCTTCTATGAAAACAAGGAACCAAATCTGAAGAAAAGAAGAACTTGTAAAGAAGAGATGCCAGCTGTAGTTTCTGGAAAGCAATTCCATGATTACTTCAAAAAAAAAATCGATAAAGGAAGAGGAAAGACTAAAAAAAAGAGAGAGCTAATGAAAGGCAAAGGAAAAACGAACAGAGAGAAGAAGCAAAAGAAAATAAGGCAAAAAAAAAGAAAAGGAAAGAAATTTGTACGCAGTCCACAGAAAAGCATTTGTACACAGTCCATCTGAGAGTTAAATTTCCACCATTGAAAATTCTGATTCAGATGAAAGTGATGAGGAGTTGAGCGACGGAAATGAACAAGTTTCTGGAAATAACTTTTTACCTGTTGAGAGAAAAACCAATGAATTTGTTCTATTTGTCTATGAAGGTGTATATTAACCAGGAAAGGTAACGCATGCCACAAAGAAAGAAGCCACAATCAGTTCAGTGAAAAGGTGTGGAAGATTATGGCAGTGGACAGAAAAGCCTGATATTTTGACATATGAGTGGAAGGATGTTGTTTCCCACATTGGTGAGCCACGAAAAATAAGCAAGACTCGTATAGTGTGCCTGAGTTTGATTTCTTGTAGGATTGATCGTTTTTATGAGCACTTAAAATCTTGAAGTTCCTTGAATATTAAGTAATATTTTATACGGGTTTTACAAAAAATAGTTAATGTTTTGATAAAAATGTGTGAAAGCCAATAAACATGTGTTAAATAATTATATTTATTAACTAACAGTATCATCCTTTCTGCATTGAAAACTTTCTGAGCACATGGTCGGTCAACTACTGGTTCAACATATGGTCAACTACTAGAGATTTCATTTTTTTGGTGGTCAACTACTGGAGAAGAAACGTATTTTTCTAAATTATTTATAATAATTTTATATTACAAATTTTTCACTAAAAAAGATCATCACTAGCTAAGTAGGCAGTTGAAAAATACCATTAACTACGAAAAAATTAATTACTGTCTCCACAGCTAATACTGTTGACAAGTGAATGAGAAATTTCCCTTAGCTGAGCTACTGGTGCCTTTACCTTACTAATAATTTAGAAAAAAATATCAGTTGAGGCAGATTAAATTCCATTTTTATTTAAACTGACATTTGTGGCCACAATTCACTTGGCACTCTAATCGTGCCTATTTCTAGAAAATTTACAAGTTTTAAAGCTGATTTACATATATTTGATCTTATATATATATATATATATATATTATATATACACACACACATATATATCTGTGTGTGTGCGTTCATGCATGCATGCAAGATAAAATACTAATTTTTATTTGCAGTAGTCCCTTAACTGTTCATTTTAATATGGGTATTGTTTTCCCCATCATAAAAATAGTAAATACTTGTAATAAGCCTCTCTACATTGCATCATTTCCAAATTAATCGCTGCAATATGATTCTTCTTATATATGAGGCCCACCAGCGGCCGAGCGGTAAAGATGCTGAATACTGGTAGTTCGGTCCGAGGTTCGAATCCCGCGAACGGGCTGGCTGCATGGGCGTTTTCGTGGTTTTCCCCATGTGTAACGTGTATACGAGCCAGTTTCCCTTAGGAAGTCCTCCACGAAGGCATCCCTCCCTTTAGGCAGATAGCCCTCGTATGCTTTGCCATAATTAAATAACCTAACCTATGATTCTTATATAACATTAATGATGAAGGCTTTGGCCAGTAATAATTTTAGAAAGTCATTACCGTATTTGACGGCATATAAGACGCAATTTTTTTCCTGAATTTGGTCTAAAAAACGTTACCTGCGTCTTATATGTGAAGGACACAGGTAAACTTTCAATACTGAATGCTATTTTTAGCCCGGATAAAGGTCTAGACACACATGACTTTTTCTACATCTACCATAATTATTTTATCAGGTTTAACTAAATTTTTGCCAGCAAAAATGTAGCTCAAAAGAGAGAACTGGGTTGGTTTCCTTCCGACACAGCACCGTTCCCGTCAAAAAGTAAACGAAACTAGTAGTGCTCGCTCCGCCCTTGGCGCAGAGAAGCGGGTAGTAGCACATAGTACAACGTACTACTCATTCAACGTATGACGCCCGACACTCAGCCAAAGAATATGTATTGTTAAGAAGGAAAGCTTTGCAGCAGCAGGAGTGGCTCCTTCCGAATGAAAAGGGACATAACTGTGCATGCGTGAAATATCTGTTGTCAAAAAGCGCCAAAGCTCAAAGCTGACGTCGAAGTTTGAACAGGTTCGACGGTCACGTTTATCAAGAGTTTAAAGCTGTGTGACTCCATTTTTTTCCCATTCCCTACATATTGACAAATATAAAATCAGACATCAAACTGCGATATGTATAATACAAGTTCAACTAGTAAAGCAAAAAAGCACGAACATTTGAGTTTAAATTATCACGAAAAGTCAAAGAACGATTCATCTTAACCCATTTTCCTCAATTTCCTGTAGATGTAGTGGAAGTTGAAAATCTCGGCCAGATACATCACAAAGGGGGAAATTCTCACCAACAGGTTCTGTCACCAAATCCCTTGGCGAATGGTCCCTCTTCTTTCTAGCAGTGTAGAAGACAAACTGGTTTACATTACGTCTATGGAGCATTTCCTTCTTTACGTAGACTTTCTTTGACTCAGCCGACACGTGTGTCGGTATCGGTGCTACTCTGTATAAACGTGTCAGTATCGATGCTTAAAACTATTTGTTTAAAAAAATACCCTGGAAAATATGACTACAGGAAACAAGAGATTAAGCTATACAATTCAGTATAAACTAGGAATGTTAAACTACGTCACAGTGCATGGAAACAGAGCAGCAGCAAGGCATTTCGGTCCACCACCTACCGAAAAAATGATATGTACTTGGCGACTGCAGGAAGATCAACTGAAGACTGTTAAAAAACAAAAACATAACCTTCAATGCCCAGCTCCATCTTGACCTGAACTTGAAAATGCCGTAAAAATGTGAGTGATAAATAAGAGGAATTCTGGGATAAGTGTTTCAACCAAAGTGATAATCAATGAGGCCAAAGGATTTGCAGAAAAACATGGTAATCAGAACCTTTCAGTGTCTGAGGGCTGGTGCTACAGGTTCATGAAAAGGCAAGGCTTATCAATGCCCCAAAAACAACTGTTGCACAGAAAATGCTAGCAGATTATGAAGAAAAAATACTAGCATTTCATAGGTTTGTTATAAATGCATGTAAGAAAACTTCTTTTGAGCTCGGTCAAATAGGAAATATGGATGAAATTCCACTCACATTTGATGTACCATCCAACAAGACTGTGAGTATTAAAGGGTCTAAATCAATAACCAAAAAACCACAGGTCATGAAAAAACCCGATATACGGTAGTTCTAACATGTTGTGCTGATTGCACAATCTGCCATTTTGCATATTTAAAAGAAAAACTCATCCGAAAGAAAAACTTCCAACGGGTGTAATTGCTCATGTTCATCTGAAAGGCTGGGTGGATGAAGCTGGAATGAAACTGTGGTTGCAGAACATATGGGCGAGGCGACCTGGTGGACTCTTAAGAAATCCCTCTCTTTTGGTTTTGGATCAGTTTAGCACCCATAGAACTGAGGCCATAAAGAATAAAGCAAGAGAATTAAAAACCCAGATAGCTGTCATTCCTGGTGGACTGACTAGCCAATTGCAGCCTTTAGATGTATCGGTGAATAAGCCATTTAAGGAAAACGTGAGAGAACAATGGAACAAGTGGACAGGAGAGTCACATCACACCCTCAGGTAGAATGAAGCGGCCCTCTATTTCACCGGTGTGCGAGTGGGTAAAAAGATCTTGGGAGGACGTAAAGGCTGAAGTAATTGTTAAAACCTTTAAGAAGTGCGGAATCAGTAACTTTCATGATCGGCAACGTTTTCCTTGAATCTGTGTTTTTTGTTGTTTCTGCTTTATTTTGTATTATGTTTGATTGCTTGCCGTTCATTCATTTATTCATTATTGAAATTTACATATCATGTTCAAAATAGCTTGCCGTTTGTTAATTTTCCTTAATAAAAATATGTTTGGTCACTGCATTCAATGATTGTTTATTTGGCTTTTACGAAACGTGAGAACTAAAAGAAACCACATTTTAAGTTATTGTGGTACCGCAAGTCGTGCGGACTATTGAAACTTTTTTTCCCTTGTGTGTGGCCTTCTAAATAAGGGTACATCTTATATGCCAGTGCGTCTTATATGCCGTCAAATACGGTAACCTGTCAAAATAAAGGTAAACTAAAATGAAGTCATTCTGAACCAAGATTTTGTCTTGAACATTTCATATTTTTCTTGCTTCCATTCTGGCATTCAGCTTGATCTGCTTTTCTGTATGATTTTTTTTACTGCACTGAAATTTATTGCTATGAAGATGCAGAAAATGCACAGTTGTGATAAATAATGAACATTGATTGCAGCCATTAAGCATATAATTCAAGTTATGAATATTATTCAAGAATTTAAAAAAATGTTAAATTGGTATATCTGCTAATAGCTTTGATGCAACTACTACTTTATGTATCCCCCAAAAACTTCTAAATTATCACATGTAGAAATTTATGTATAAAGCTTCATTTCACTATTCCCTTTATTTTTTAAAGTGTGCATTCTCCCTGGATGAGAAAATAGCTTGGGCTTGTTATGACATACCAGAATCTGTACTACAAGGTGAAACTTTAAATGTTTGGATTGAACTTTCAGGAAAACTTGGAAAGGGAAAAGAGGGCCTTATCAATCTGGTGATCACTTGTCAAGTAATTAATTTGATATGTTTTAGATATTTTTATATTGTATTGCAGATTTTTTGAAAACTTGAATGTTGTAGTCTTAATTTGTTGAATATTAGCTAATTTTTGAACTTTGTCTTTTTGTGCAGAAAATATTTAAAGTTGATAATTTTGAAGTTACAGTACTTTAGCTATTCATAAAGCTTGGGAAATGTTGGATACATCTAAATTCTGGCTATATGAGCATAAAAATTGCAATTCATGGTAGATAAGCAAAATGAATGGAACAAGAAATTTCCATGTAAAATTATACAAATTTTCATCTAATTTGGTATAAATTTGAATCTCAAAAACCTATATTTAAAATTATGTAACATGTTGGGAGGCAGGAATCCAAAAGCATTTCGATATGAAATCCAGTGTATTTTTGTAGACCTTAAGCATCTGAAAATAAAACATTTTATCCAATTATGAAAGCATCCTATCAACGATGAAAGTTAACAAAGATTCCACCAAACTTGCACCAGTCATTCTGAGACAAGTTTGAAGAGGAAAATTGCACTGCAGTGGCAGTTCCTGGTTTGTTTAAATGGAGGTTCACAAAACAAATCTCGAAAATTTAATATGCAGCTACTATATACCATGAGTTAACCTGTTCACTGTTTGTCCCGAGAGAGATACGTTCACAGAAAATGCATTGTCATCCGCTAGTAGCGGCAGACTCTCGTCGGGGTGAAATTTGGGCTAGACCGTACCCCCCAAGACACATACGTCACAGTTTCTTTTTCCAGCCCTCCAAAATGAGTCAAAAATGAAAAGGGGGATTGATGAGTTATTTAGTCACACATATCTTTTCAGTGGTGTTGCATTAGGGTCACAGCAGGGCTGTTTCAGGGAAGTAAAGGATTGGGGGATCACTTTTATCGACTGGATAGCCCTCAACACTTCTTTTGAGATCCACAACAGCTTTCTCCCTTCTATTAACGAACAAAGGGATTTGAAGGCTTTAAATGCTGTCTTTTCAATTCCTAACAATTTCCTGAGAATATGATCTGTAAATTATTCTCTGAACTATGAATTGCATTGAAATGTTATACCTAATATATGCATTTTGTTTTATCACTTTACCTACGCAGATGGAAATATTGCTGGCATTTTTCAAAACTTGTACATTAAACATTACTATGTTTATTTTACTTTTCAATCGATAACTTTCTATTTTTTAAAATCTCAATAATTGAGGAAGCTACAGCATTGAAAGTTTGGGAATTTAAAAAGAAACAACAGTATTATATGAAATTTGGATTGCTGTATTTTTTCTTTTAGTTTCTTCCTAAATGTATAATTATACTTTGTGTAAAACATTTTCGACAATATGTACTTTTTTGGTTCGAGAATAATCGTCTGCCATTTCCTATAGGAGACAGATTTATATACTACTGGATTAAAGAATTAAGGAATGTTAAATTTTGCTCGGAAGAGTCAGAAATGGCTGGTAAGATAGTTGTAGACTGGAATAATTACATGCAAGAGATATGCGGAATAAATGCAATGACAAAACAAAAATCTATTTGTAAGTAATTCTATAAACTAATTTCCGGGATAAATATCGAACTAACATTAAAATATATATCTAGTAACATGCAAGACATGAAATAAATAAATTTCTCCTATTTGAAATTACCATTTTTTTTATTCTTTAAAAAAATGCCTAATTGCACGAAGGTAGTTCTGATAATACCAAAGTACCCAGTAAATATTTTGCCATAAATTCTGCAAAGGACTGAAATATTCCTGAGTTTCAATAAAGTATAATAACAATGCATCCCACTAAACAAAAGATATGTATTATTATTGTCATGTGTATTGTAAATACGAGCCAATTTCCTTAGAAAATACTCTGCAAAATCGCCTCTCCTCTCAGGCAAACTCTTGTATATCCTTTCATATTAAGTAGCCTAACCTACAGCCTCATGATAAATGTAATGTAAATAAAGAATTTTCTATATTAATTTTGATTTCTTCGGGAATTTCTTAGTTTTACTGTTTGAATGAAGAGTTTCGATTTCACTTGGAGTACTCATTCTTTTGCACTTTATTTTGCTACTTCTATTCACTTGTATGAAGCAAAGGAAGTGTAATAATCGTAAAGAATTTCAGGTATAATATTTCAAAGAAAATATCCATTTTGACCACTCTGGAATTTATTTGGTCTAATTTTTTGAATGACATCTATATGTAAGGGCAGAACGAAGGACTTTTTACCCCCGTTCCCTAAAATGCATTGTAAAATGTATTCAGAAGAGAGTTTTTCATAAGATCTGTACGTACATACTTATCTATCTCAAGTAACTCAAAAACGATTAGACATTGAACTTTGAAATTTTGAATGGGACTGCTTTAACATATAATTGTTCACCTCCCTTTTTTATAGCAGTCGGCCATATCAAACTTATACCCATAGTCTTAACTGACGTAAAGCTATGGACCCTTAAGCTATCTTGATGTTCACAATCATTGGTCATAGTCATACACTTCCAATTATAGAAGTTTTTTAAATGATAAAAATGTTCATGTTTTGGCAATGCAAAATTTAGAAAAAACAATATTTTTTACAAGTAACAAAATCTAACTTTTAATGCTATGTCCCGGTTCCCATTTTTACATTTGGGAAAATTTTATACTTATTATGAGAAAATAAAATTATAAGTAGTAGTTGTTTTTTCCCGACAAATAACGAAATCTAACTTTTAGTACTATCTCTCGTATCCTATATTTATATTTGGAAAATTTCTATACTTTTTATGAAAAAAAATTATAATTTTGACTCTTATACAAAAAAATTGACTGGGATATTAAATTTCAAAACTTACAACATTTTGTATCATTTTCAACTAGCCTTGAGGGATCAGTTAATTAAGTTAGAATAATTCCATCAAATAAATTTAATTGAAGTGCAGCAAAAAATATGTATAGTTTTATAGGCTGTACCATGTATGCCAACAGTTAACACGATATTGGGAATTCTAAATTTGTCAGGACTTAGTGTTCTGTGCATGCTCTTTGCAGACATTGTGAAATATTTACCAGGGTGTTTCTTCTCAAGTCCTGAACTGGAACAGTGAGCTGATGAAAAGTTAGTTTTGTTCTGATGTAGGTGCTGAGTTGGAGAATAACTGCACGTGGAGGGATTTAAAATCCTCTTTTATTAAATCACTATTATTTACACACTTCCCAACTCGGGAGAGATACAGAAAGTAAAAGACCACACTTGGGTCGAACTTAACAATCAAATAACTTTAAAACTAAACCTAAAATAGAAATGATATTCAACTGTGCTTCGCAGAGCAAATCGCGGAGTTTGGCCTTTCACTAACTGGTGCGTAGCAAGATATACTAATACTAGCGCACTTCAATTTGTTTTACAATGCAATCACATAGTAAGCACTATGGCTTATAAATTTAAACTGCTAGCTGGTCAGACGAACGTCGAGCAGAGTGTCCGTGATCTGAGACTGAAGCTCTCTCACGCTAAGAGGCTTCTACCTCTGTCTTAAATAGTACTTTCGCCGTACTTCAAAATTAGCATAAGCTGAAAACGCGCGCTTCTTCTGACGGGAAGTTGAAACAGAGAGGAGATAGAAAGATTTAAATTAAAATAAAACTTGGTTAGTTTAACTAAATCCTTACAAATTATGCTGCTATGCAGCTTTTAAAACTTTTTAAAATTTTGTTGGTTTATAGCTTAAGTGTGAAGAAATTGCTGCTTAATAATAAAGCTAAAAGGAAAAAGAGGGGTTAGTAGGTGTAAGTGCAGCAGACAGGTATACTGCGAGCTCAGCGGAAGCATAAAAAAACTTAACTAACCCTTTTAGGCAACCGTTGAAATCTGAAACCTTTCAGATTTTAAGGGAATATTAATGGAATTATAAAGATAGTTGCAACAATTGTAATTTTAAAAATTAAAAATTATAAAAAATTTGCTGCTTAGTTTTATTATGAACATTGTTGAATTTTCAGTCCATTATTCAAAAGAATGGTCACCTCTCTAGTAATCTATTCAACAAGAACCACTGAAAACAGTTACTACTTTCTTACTCTTTGAAAGAGGCACTTCACATAATTAAAACTTTCTTTTCTGTAGAAAAGTGCAGTAAGGGGGAAAAAAGCTCTAAATTAAAAAAACTGCAGTTTTTAATATGAACTTTAAATATCTAAGCTAAAAGAAATATTTTTTTTTTCACATAAAGAAAATAAATTTTTTAATTAAATATATAAAATTATATGGGAAATAATTTGGTTACTCTTTTTGTTCCAGAGCATCAAGAAAATAATGAAACAAAATTCAAGGATATTTGAAATAGGCAATACTAGCTGATGCAGTTACTTTAAATAAAGCTTTACTTGGCAATTAAAATTTGCATTTACATTGTAATAGATTGCAATAGATTTGGGGTTGGCTGCAAGAAGTGCAGTCAAAGGGGAAAATATTTGCTCTAAGGGATACACCAGTCTTTGCATCTTGTGGTCCTCATTAGGGGTCGTTATTCAGCGTCCTTCAGTGTGACAGTACACGGTTCAATCTGATTTGAATAGAACTTCTAAATAGGTTTTCACAGCTGGTGAAAGGGGGAAAGAAATACTCTGAGTCCAGTTTTAGTCACAAAAAGTTTATTCTTGGAAGAGAAAAACAGCATGAAATGTTTGCGATTTTCAGTACGGTAAACTGGTTAAAGGGAAACAATGCAACTGAAAGGAAACAAATTTCCATAGGTTAAAAAAGAAAAGTAACATTTTACTTTTTGTAATGGAATGTAATAAAATCATAATATTGCTTACAATATACAGTACAAAGTCTGTGATCCGGACTCATCGGGACTTCTGGAATCATCCAGATTTGGGATTTTTCTGAATATTAGATCATCAGTTTAGATCTAATAAGAAGACATAGAAATTATAAAATTAAAAATATGAAATCATGATTTCTGTAACAATGAAGCATTTATGATCCAAAGGGGTATCAAAATTTATGAAAAAAAGCTTAATATTTATTTGTTCACTTTATTAAATTATTTAATAAAGTGAACAAATAAATATTAAGCTTTTTTTCATAAGCCATGGTGTTTACTTTATTAAACATTTCTTTCAACATAAGTTGTTTAAGCCATGGTGTTTACTTTATTAAACATTTCTTTCAACGTAAGTTGTTTAAGTTGCTTTGTTTTTTGTGCTAATACTTTCTCTTTAATTCTACAAACAGACATAATTTCTTGTTCAGTCACAAAGTTCCATTGTTCAAGTCCTGTAATTGTTGTGTTGAGATTTCCAACTAACTTGTCAATCGAAATTTTTTCATTTTTAGTAACTTCTTCACTATCAGTAGTGGTATTTTCTGAATCTAGAACCATATTACAGATTTCATCATCTGTGAATTAATTGATGATTGGGATTTCCGTTAATTCATGATGATTTCATTGTCATCACAATGAAAGACTTCTGTTACATCATCTTCATTTATTATCGCTTCTCCACATTTCTTTACAACATTCATTAATTGGAAAATTTCACCTTTGGTTTGCGATATTCGAAAACCTTCAGTTTCACGGCTATCATCTTCATCATCCTTGCCATGAAATATGGCAGATGGCCATAAATTATGCCAAGTATTTTTTAAAGTATCTGGAAACGCGTCCTCCCACAATCTTGGGATGCTCCACACAGCAGATTTTATGCTAAAATATTTAAAAAATTCTTGAATTGTCTTGACATTAAGAAATTCAACATGGATTTTAAAAATGCTACTTTATATTTGCATTTTAGCACGCACACTATTCCAATATTCATAGGCTAATGATGGACGTAGAATTTGGAGGAAAGAATAGTACAGATACATTATCTTTCACTAAAACTTTTAAGTGAAGTATGAGCTGAACAGTTGTCTATAATCAGGATAATTTTTGTGTCATCGGGTAAACCAACCGAATTCAAATGTTGCCGAGCCTTGGGTATGAAATCATTTTCAAATCAATCCTTCATTAATACTTGTGTCAGCCATGGTGTTTAATTTGCACAATATATAATGGCAAAAATCTTTACTCTTTTAAATGCTCAAGGTCGTGTTTTTAATGATTAGGAAAAGTTAACACTTGTGCGTTCTTGCAGCATTTGCGCATGTTAAATTTGTTAGTCTTGCTTTGGAATCTTTGGCAGCAGTTGGCAGCACTTGAGTTTGCCAAGGTATTTTGCAGTACATATTGCTGGAAAAGACCAGTTTCATCAGCACTGTAAATTTATTCTGAAGATAACTTTTCACTATTAGTGAGTTCAATAAATTGAATAGCTTCAATATCAGCTGAAGCGTTTTCACCTGAAATTTTTTATTCTCTTATACCATGGCAATTTTTAAATTTTGTTAACCAACTTGTAGAATATGTGCACTCAGTTTTTAAATTAATTTCTTCATGAAATATTTTGGCTTGAGCTATTAGCATTGGACCTATCAATGGCACACTCTTGCTGTGACTCTATCTGACCCATTCAGTCATCACTTTGTCATGATACACCACATATAGCATAACGAATAATTTTTCTGTTATTCATTGTAAATGGGGTGTCGGAATTCACAAAAAATTCAACAAGTTTCTTTTTCCGTTTTCTTTTGTCATATACAGTTGACTTTCCAATGCTGTACTTCTTGCATAATTTTGAAATGGATATACCTTATCCATTTTTTTCAGTAATTCCACTTTTGCTTAATAGACATCGAAACATGCTTTCACTTTTTAGATCCTCTTGCAGCTCCAGAATTAGAAACTCTTTTTGACATAATTAAAAGTTCCAACCTCAGTTTTCATAAAACTGCTGTAATAATAACAGCTTGCAAAAAATAAGAAGTTGGATAAATTCAGAAAATTAAGGAATGGAGGCTGTATTAACAGAAATTCCTTGAAATCTGTAAAGTATTATTTTAGCCTAGCTTAATCTGCTATACATTATTATTGGCTATGTATTATGAGATTGGCGATGAAAGACAAGCTGTTCCGCTAAATTTTGTCTTGCTTCTATCGCTCACTGAGACAATTAAGCCTGAATTGTATTATTTTAGTTATTTATTATACTTACATCTATTTCTTGCATATGCTTAAGGCATATCTGAGTCCTGAATACATAAATTTTCACATATACTTAAAGTTTATCGAGGGTTGGTGTTCGATATACTGCCTGATGCAGCCTCTACAGGTTCTAAATTCTGCTAACAAGAGCCTCCCTAAGTTCTAAATTTTTGCTGCTGCTAAATTTTGGGTCTCAGTGCCTTTCCTAATTTCAAATAATTTTGTCATCCCTTAAATAATAAAATTAAGGCTCGGTGCTTTTCTAAATTCCAAAAATTTTGTCTTCCCTAAATTCCGCCACCCAGTGCAGTCATACGAACTCTGGTGCAGGTTGTGAGATTATCTGAATAACAATTCAGTTATTCTTAATTGAAATAGCACTAAATGTAATCTTTTGGCGTATGAGTATCAGTAACAAAATCTATTTTCAGCATATGGAAAGAAATTTTTGTTAAATTTTTCCTCTTCAACATTTCTTAGTGCATTTAACTTAAATCTGTAATTACCGCCAAGTGTAATGTCAACATAAAAGGTTGCCATACTTTTTGTTGTTCAATTACTAATATAAAACAAAATAATTTAGACATCGCTGAGTCATTATTCAAGTGATCATGTGTTGATAAACATGCGGTGATGATAGCAAAATATAATAAATAATGATTCGCCAGGTTGGCGTGAGTGATATAAAATATTAGTAGGTGTAAAATTAATGTTTCTATGTAGAATGTTTCAGTTTGAGATGTATACAAGCAGATGCATATCTATGGAGCCAAATTATTGATCACAGAGATTTATGCTAAAATGATTCTTTCTTCATTGACGAGGTATTTTATTTAATGCCAAAGTGAAATTAAGAATCAGAACTCTACACGTGTTTTATTATGAGGAGGGATCAAATGCGCATGCCTAAAACATAAAAAAAATTCCTTAAAAAAAGAGGGCTGTTGGTGGCTTTGAGGTCCGGATTTTAGATCATTCCGGATATTGGACATCCGGATCTCGGACTTTGTACTGTATCTTTGAATGTTGATTACAAAACAGTCAAGTACAATTTTGAAAAAAAAAAAAAAAAAAAAAAAACTAGCATTCTCATTGAATTTAGGTCTCATTTATCATCCTTTTTTCAGTTGAGAGCGTGAGAAGTCCCCTCACTTAGAGTCTGTCCCCTCTCGTAGTGCTTCTTAAAAATATTTGAACTTGTTTTAGAGTTGAGAAGCATCTCTCAGCTTCAGCACTGGTCATTGGAATAGTAACATTTCATTGGAATAATAATCTTTTTCTTGAAGTTTCGTATGATTTTGATATCTCCTCTCATTCTCTTCATTTCTTTCTCTAATGATTGCTGAAAAATGTTTACTTGCTTTATAATGAGTGCTGCATCAGTGAGTGTTTTCTGAAGCTGGTTGTGTAACACATCGATATGTGGCATAGTATTTTGAACCACTGTAAGCCGAAACACAAATTATGAGTCTTCTAACATATGGCAAATAGCCCCTTCTCAATTTATTGCTGCAGCTTTTTAAGAAGTTGACTCTGTTTTTCTCATATTTTCGATTAACTGTTCCCTATATTCATATGCTGTATTGATGGTTTGAGTCTTAAAATTCTATCTAGTCTGTGGAGAGTTCTTGAAAAAGTTAGTAATATCGCTCAGATGAAAAAAAAAAAAAAAATTCAGGGAACTTGCTGATTCTGACTGATTGCTTGCTCAACAATCAAATTGAGCTGATTTGCATAGTAGTGCGCAAATTGTATATTCTTTTACATACCTTGAATAAAATCTTGAACATCAGCATGGTGACCATTCATTGTGCTCTTACAGTCATAGCTGTGCAATATTAATTTCTCAGGTTTGTTAACTACTTTTTCCAAACTTGCTTGGCTACATTCAGCTCTAGATTTTGCATCATGCCTAGGTGGATTCGTGAATTTTAAGAATTCACAACTGGTTTTCGGCTACTAAAACATATCGATAAATGACAACCAGTTGGGTAGTAGATGAGATACCAGTAGTTTCATCTGTTTTTGAAACAAATCTTGCTATTGATATCTCATTTTTTAGATGGTTCTGTTAAACAGTTAACATCCAGTGTAACAAATCATTTTGAATTTCTTTTAACCTTTAAAAACGTTGGCAGTAGTGAGATGTCTTTAAGAGCCAAATCTAATTATGCTAAGAAGTTGGTCAGATCTCTGAAAACTCCCGGATTTAATGAATCCTCTCCTTCATCATGTCCTTGAAATGCAAGCTCAAATGTACCTCAAAACAGGATGCAATTATTAATTTTTGTTAGAACCATGGAGTATAAAGAAGGAAGTGAAACTGCATATTAGAAAAACGGGTCCAAAAATGTCACAATCACTAAATGGTGCTGCGGTTGTCCTTTGGCTATTCCAAGTGTAAAAATTTATATTCCTTGCTAGGAAGCTACGCTTCATAATGGAAGAGGAAATGTTTATGTTTTTATGTGATGGATTATGTTTATAACTTTATGTGCAAATTTTTACGTTTGGGATAATATTCTATTAACTGCAGTTTCAGTTCTGTTCACTAATGATTATATTTTATTCTTCAAAGTATAAAATATATTTTAAAGGTTTACTTTCATGGTTAAAGAATTGTGGTACATTTTATTTATGATTAATTTGAAGATATTTTTCAATCCCCTCTAAAAGAATAATCATATTAGTCTTAATACTACTTAATATATATATGTTAATTTTAGACTCTCTGTCATTTTGTAAAATGCTTGTTATAACACAGTTCAATTAACGCTTTCCGATTCAATTCAGTTCAATATAAACTGTTACAAGATTTAATTAATATTATAGAATTTTGTGGTTCAGTCAGTAAATTTCCTTTTCTGTCATAATTATTTTTATTTACAGGGTTCAAACAATTCTTAAAGCCCTTAAAAGTTCTTAGGTTTTTTTTGGAAGTGATTTTTGATCCTTAAAAGTCCTTAATTTCTCCCGAAACCAGCAAAAAGTCCTTAATTTTTCTCATCTGACATGTCCTTTTTTTTTTTTTTTATTATTAAGACTGCCATTCTGAGTGTGAATTAACATTCTG